>JBBPTS010000136.1:8909-27402 GCA_038094235.1 Fistulinella staudtii | reverse complement strand
ACATACAACTTATCCCGGAAATACGAGCATCATGCATCATGTATCACGCGTCGGTATTGATTACATGTTCCAACTGCCCATGGACCGGCGTCCATGTCAGGACAAAGATAGGGTGGTCACAATATCTCTCGCAGCGCCCCGCGTGACGAACGCTCTTATCACCCATTCCAGTCTTTCGGAAACCTCTGACCCAGGAAGGCCTATTTAAAAATGTCCAAGAAATCAATCTAGTCACAGTGAGTAGTTTATAGTTTGAAGTCTCAGTAACCCCTGCCCCTTTTTTTAATTAATGCGTAGGTGGGTAGCATGAACATTTGAACTACTCCAGACTAGATTCTCTAGTCTCACTGGACTGGCCCACACTGTTGGGAGATTAAAAGTGCTGCACCGCCGCGGAGGACGAGCCTCGAGGATGATGAGCCTTGGTCCATGTCGGTAATCGCGCGAACCGGCCATCTCAATGTACCTGTCGCTGGCTCATCGCCGATTCCCGGTTCGGGCTGGTCAACATTCAACCGGACCGAGCGTCTAAAAAAAGTTCGACATTCTACAAGCAAGTTGCTTCGCAGACAATGTGGTAAACCCCGCACTGGGCCCGCAGAGGAATACCAGAGATCATTGATTGATGCCAGTTAATTTTTTGACTCTGTCGAGCGCTCACACCGGTGCCACGCGGTCAATCAGACAAAAGAGGGTGAGGAACACAGGCATATCCGAACTCCACGGTAGAGCTGAGAATGTACCTCGGCTTTACGACCAACTGGAGATGACTTTTGAATATTGCTGTAGCTCAGGATGGCCTCGAATTCCGACAATTGACTTGACTAAGTAATCCATTGGTCAGTCATTTGAACCCACCTGTCTCGAAGCTAGGATTTCTGGTAATTAAGGCATGCTAATTGGGATGAATCCCCGTTGGAGGGTGAACCACTCTGGTAGCCATGTTGCGATGGTGGTCATCGACGGCAAGTACATCAATGTCTCTTAAAGTCACTTCCCCGGAAATGTCATGTAAAAATCGTGGTTTTCACCGAAATAATTTCCTTGTTTCAATCCATGAGCAACGATTACCTATGCTGGTCCTACACGTGAAAGATTCTTCGATTATACAAATAACGTTTGCATCCTGATCCAGTCTACCAGACATCCCAGCACTAATAAAATCGACGGACACAAACTGTGACCCAATTTTGCCCCGCGGCGCTGTCTTTCCTCCCCTCGCGCATATATCGAGGGTCATGGGACAACAGCTTACTTGGAAGGGTGCGAATTAGTCACACCCTTGGTCCAGAAGGCAACACCCCAAGACATGGTGAATTTCCAGGAATCCGGGGCAATCTATTAATTGACAGTTAAAGATCAAATCCTGACAAAAAAAAAATCGTGTTGCTCACCCCGTTGCAACAGATTCCGACAATGAGAAAGAACAGGCAGCATCGCTCTCACAGCGATTTATCGTCATTTTGTTGGAGATAGTCCTCAAGCGCAAGCCAACCGAACAGGCCCGATAAACCCGTAGCCAGGGCAAGATAAGTGAAATAATTCCTCTAGAGGAATTGAGACAATCAGATGGGAATGGAACGATATGCAGACCATATTATCACACACCTGGTTCTGCAACGATGGATATGGGTAGCGGGTGATACGAGACGGCCCATCAAATAGTTGGTAAAGGGGTTCTGAATGGGATGTAAAAGCCCTGAATGATGTGGCGGAAGAGCCGTGAAGTCGCCTGGGGGAATGGGAAAATTTTTGACGTTGTAGTTGGCGTGTTTTTAACGCTGAAGGTGACATGTGTGGAGGACAGGCAGGGCCATCGAAGGTAATGGGTGGGGGAAGAGAACGAGGCAAGCTCAGAGCATCGCTATACATGCTCCTTATATGCGAAGGAGCTGATCTCGATGATGCGGCCGCGGCAGGGAGGAAGCCGACTGTTTTGAATCGTTCGTCGGCGGGGTTCCTCTCCCGAAGTTTCACAGGGGCGTCAAATATGTCGAATATACGTGGCACATTGGGAGCCTCGAATGCTTCAGCCGCAAGCGTGGCAGAAGAAAGGACAGCTGAATGGCTGAAGGGGGCAGAGATGGCTCTACGAGGAGTGACATCGAGGAGGGCAGCAGAGGAAAAACGGTAGAAAGAGGCCATCGTAAATTGTGTCCACTCGTGCTGAGAGTTGAACAGGTGCAATACACATTTTATATGGGTGCATTGCCTTGAGTATATTCCACGGACAATATCTTTGGAGAATAGATCGACGTGGTTATCGGTAATGGAGCGGTCTTAATCGAGTGTTCACCGAACCGGCCGGCACTGCAATGAGTCTGTTTTAGTCAGCAAATAGACGACGTGCTGTCTGATGGGCCAAGAAGGCCAAAATTAAACCAGGTTAGAGTTGCTGTAGAACTTCTGGTTGAGAGATTTAGAGTCCAAGTAATAAGAAACGAAAGGGATATGACACTCTACAATCACAAAGCTCTGATACCTTGAACGCATATTGACGTGCTTGAGCAGGATGGATGCAAATGCCTCTCCAAAGTAGTGCGAATGTGACACAAGGCGATACATATGGTGCGGATGGACCGCATAAACGCCACGAAAACTCCGGCGCCTGAGTGAAGCAAAGATGGTTGCATATGCCGGACGTCATCGAACCCACCTGGCCGGGCCGGCTTGAAAAAGCGACTGCCAAGGCCCGGGAGAAGAGGCGACCTCACCTTGTAGAATTTAAGTCCGCCTCCAGATCCCGAGTCTCATGATTATTCCACTGGCAGCACCGTTCTAATATGACGAGAAAGGGGACGTGCGGCGATTGGATTGTACTCTGTACTTTTCCCAGGTCATGGAAGGGTCACTTGACAATCCTTGATGAATCGATCCCTGGCATCAGGTTACTGTATGCTGATGGGGCACATACGTTGAACATTGTATGGTTTGGTGACGTGGCGATGAGTCCTCGAGGCTGGTAGTAGCTCCGGATATCCTTGTCCTGCACGCACCGGTTTATGGCCTTGGCAATGCGAATTTTCCTGTCGAGTTTTCAGCAGAGACGTTTAACACGTGTGTAAAGTAAGCTGCGGCGCGTGCCAGCGGATGGCAGTGGATGACAGAGCTTGGACAGGCCTTCAAGCTCAAGTCTGTCACAGAACGCCGCAAATTTTCATCGTCGCCCGTCTACGACGAAGACGTCCACTCGATCAGGTCTCGACCTCTGCGCCAACCTGGGTGGTCTGCAGGCAACGATTCAGATATCCAATATGACCGCACGGACTGCACGTGTTGTATGTCCCCCGGTTCGATCCTCGCTGATGGCTTGGATAGGCAGTGATAACACCTGGAGAACACGAGGCCGAACGCTCACGATGATAGAAAACCCTTGCATTCCAGCGTTCTCGGCCGACTGCATCTAACTCTCGACCATGAACACCCCTCCTCACGATTCAGAGCCATCCGCGCAAACGCTACAGAGCCCAATCGGCCGGGGTGCCCTTCCTCAGTATGGCTTTGGCTCCGAATTCTCTTTCGATACCCTCCTCCACGACAATCCTTTCCTCTTCCGTGTCTATACTCCTAAGACCCACTCTCACTCTGCCGAGCAAGCAGCCGAGCCCTATTTTGTGGGGCAAAAGTTTAACGAGCATTTCACAAGAGCTGCCGAGCGGCTTAGAGACTCTTCATTTACCTCGGGCGAGTCGGTTGCTTCCGCGTGCACCTATCAAGATGTCGCCCAGCATATGGACTGGACGCAGAGACACATGTCCCCTTTTATCTCGACTACCTTTAGCTTCGTCTGGGCAATCTGGGAGGCTACCCGACGCTACAGGGTCGGACTCAAACATGATGTCGAAATTGCGATCATCGATGCCAAGATGCTCGCTGGCCGAGCTGCAACTGCACTGGAATTATTACGGAAAGGCGCCCCCAAGGAGTAAGCCCTACTCACTCCCCTCTTCTCAAGTTTACTGACTCAATCACTCAGAAGACATCTTGATTACTGGAAGTGGTACAGATATGCGCTGGAGTCGCAAGACGTCCTTGTCTATGGAGCTATTCCCGCTCCTGCCGTTCTAGCCTCTATCCCGCTTCTTTCGTTGGTTGACAAGCTTCCATCCTACTTCCTGCGCCAAGACTGTGACCCAAAGCTAAAGCTACCGCCATCGTTGGACAGTCTGTCTTGGGATACCATGGAACGGAAACCGAGCTTCCGACAGTTTTGCCAAGACATGTCTGACCAGTTTTTACGACTCTCTGCGGAGCATCGTCTTCGCGATGCAACTGGGGGTTCCGTACGCTTGGCCATGGCCTTCCTCAGACCGTGGTTCCATCACCTTGTTGCAAAAGACCCTGCTAAAACGACCGACAAGGCATGCGTGCTTGCGTTTATCATTGCGCAATGGCCCGCCCAGTGGTGGTCACGAGATCACTTAGAAATGTGGACAGTCATCAGATCACTGGTTCAAGCGGTTGCCGAGGAAGTTCAGGAGAAGCAAAGAAAAGAGGAGAACGAAGAAATGCGCAGATTGCGGGGCGTTGTCTCCGACCTCGAACGCGTCGTAGAAGGCTATGAAGAGGCTGAGGTGATTTCTAGCGTCGATCCTGCAAAGGAGAAAGACGACGTCGACGAAGATTTTGTCATGCTCCCCACCCCTCCCATCTCGCCTCCTCCGTCCATTTCATCCTCCGTCCTTGAATGCCTCGTGCCCACTGCCCCAACTCCTACAACTTCCGTATCAATCCCTGTGCCGCAGGAGGTTGTCGAGGTCAGTCGACCTGTGGAGAGCTCGGACAATGTTCGTCCGACAATTGTACTCTCCCCCGCTGTTATTATACACCAAGAACAACAGCAAGAACGGGGCCCTTTGGCGGAGAAGCACCCTGATTCGCCGGCTCCGGAGCACGGCCTCGCGAAGCCACGGAAGGCCCGGTCACATTTATTGCTCGAAACAGCCTCGTGTGTCGTTGCCGGCGTTCTTGTGGGCGCCTTCATTACCCTTTGTGTCATCAACTCTCAACGTCGCACTCTCATTTACGTCACCTAACTCACGACTTCGATTTGGAAACCCAATCCTCAAGACACTCTTTGTTGAAATGAAACGGAATGAAGGATGGCATCACTTGCGATGTACTTGTATTCGGACAGTATTTTATCTCGGTATTTAGTGCCAGGCTGGGTTCTGGTCTTCTCGGTTACTTGCGACATGGATGTGGAGCTCCGGTTCAATTGTTGCTGAAGCACAGCGTTGTTTGAAAATGTGTTTACTGTCATTTCCGGAGCAAGTTTATGCCAGCCATGAATGCCTTTTCCTCTCAGTCCCACCGAACTCAGCTCGTTATTACTGCCATCTCAGCCTGTGCAGTTACTTCTGTATTATTTACTGCCTACAACGCATACCGACGGAGAGAACGGAGAAGAGACCTCGACGAAGATGTCCTCCGGTCTCTAACTGCTCACGAAGCACGGCCACTCATAGTGTCTACTGAAGAAGCCCCGCCAGAGGAGACGTACATCCGTCCAAATCACATCGGCGGATACAATGAAGACCTTGTCAAAGAACAGCTCGCCCGAAATTACGCGTTCTTCGGAGACGAAGGCATGACCCGCCTCCGCGCCGCTTCGGTGGTCATTGTGGGCTGCGGCGGTGTCGGTAGCTGGGTGGCTGTTATGCTTGTTCGATCGTGCGTCGGTGTTGGTGGCCCCTCTTCACCACTCAATTTGAATTCTGCAGCGGGGTGTCCAAAATACGGCTCATTGATTTCGACTACGTGACGCTGTCGTCCCTTAACCGACACGCGACTGCCACGTTCTCCGACGTCGGAACGCCCAAGGTGGGTTGTATCGAGCGGACATTAAAGCAGATTTCGCGTTGGGTGGATGTCGACAGTCGGGTGGAGATTTGGAGAAAGGAGGACGGAGGGAAACTGCTAGAGGGCGCCGACTGGGTTATAGGTGAGTGACGTCGTTTTCCCGAGTTGACGTCTGGTTTCATTCCCCGTTTGCCGAAGACGCCATAGACAATATAACGACCAAGGTGGATCTCCTTAAATACTGTCATGATCATAACATCAAGGTACATTCGTTGGTG
Organism: Fistulinella staudtii; assembly: GCA_038094235.1. Lineage (NCBI taxonomy): Eukaryota > Fungi > Basidiomycota > Agaricomycetes > Boletales > Boletaceae > Fistulinella > Fistulinella staudtii. The sequence goes on along the minus strand of JBBPTS010000136.1, from coordinate 21,322 downwards.
GATAGAAGGCGGGAGCTGAGCTATCCGAACTGTGGTTGGTTTCCAGGTGTTTTCATCCATGGGTGCTAGTGCCAAAAGTGACCCCACGCGGGTGCAGATTAGCGACATATCTTGCACCATTTACGATCCTCTTGCTCGTTCTGTGAGACGGAGACTGCGTCTGCAGGGCGTCTCATCGGGTATACCTGTGGTTTATTCCACCGAGGTGCCCGGAGATGTTAAGCTGTTGCCATTGCCAGAAGAAGAGTTTCAAAGAGGCGACGTCAAGGAGTTGAGCGTGTTCGATGACTTTAGAGTTCGGATATTACCCGTACTCGGTGCGTGCCATCTCACAATTTGGACTGCCATTCCTCACTGTGTTTGCAGGACCCTTACCATCCCTGTTCGGTTTGCACATTGTTACATACGTGATCTGCGAGCTGGCAGGGAAGCCTATTTTGAACCCACTGCCTATCAAAAATCGTAGGAAGCTATATGAGCGTCTTCTCAGAGACTTGCTCCATCGCGAATCCAAAATCCTTGGCGAGCAAATCAAGTATGTGGATTCCATAACGTTTTGATTCGATAGTTCTACCAGTCATTTCACTCTAGCAAATTGCACATTGACGAAGATGACGTTGCGCTCATATTCGAGGATCTGCATCTTGGGCGATCGATTGTACCACCCCACAACGTGCCTGCCCGACCACAGCTTCTTCGCTGGGATCCAGCAAAGCCATTGATCCTGGAGAATTGTGTCGTGTTCGAATTTTCAGAAGCAGAAAAGCATCAAAGGGAATGCCTTGGTGTTGGCCATGCTGAAGGACCTCGACGTCCGGTGGAGGTGTGGGGCGATGACGTGCAGCATATCGTCGACAGGAATGTGATCGAGATTGAAAAGTATCGTTCATGGGTGGGATTATGAATCTGGTACACGTCCCAGGCTTGCCATTCATTAGAGTTGAATTCGTGGATCTAGATGTCACTAAGTAATACTACCTTGAGTAATACTTGACCTGACACGTGACGAATCATCTTCGGCTCTCCACGCCGTCCGACGTGCCCTATACCGCGACGTAGACACCATCAACACTTTGTGCAATGGCGTACGTTGCCGTGGATGCAGATGAGGTGAGTGTAATATACGTGTTTGAACTAGATTTAACTCTCTTTCTTGGCGCAGCATCTCGAAGAAGGGCCAGAAGGCCTTGAGTTTAGATGTGAGTGGACCGCGTTCATATGTGCATCAGCTAAGGAGTTTTGTGTGTGTAGCATTTATTGGCGCGACTGACAGTGCGACACAGTCTGCGTCCGCTAACCTTGACCGTGGTGGGTATTACTCTTGAGGCTGCAGTTGAATGGACCAAATTCAAAGGGCCGTATAGGTTATCTTGGTAGCAATGGGGCTTCATCGAAAGGTCCTGCCGGCTTTTGGACTATCGAATACTACCAACCCTATTTTGACGTCGATACAGCCGTGGTGCTGAAGCGCTGCTACACGACGTTACTCCCCCTTTCCTCATCTTATCTTACCACCCTTTCTGCTGGTTCTGACTTGTATGGTCCCTTCTGGGTTTCCACGACACTCATTCTCGCACTATTTCTTTCCTCTTCACTCGCGGCCAGCATTTCAAAGTACCTCTCTTCCCCGGGAGCGGGCTATGATTATGACTTTGGGCTATTGGGACTTGCTACCACTCTCGTTTACACGTACAGCTTCGGAGTGCCAGCAGCACTCTGGCTAGCCTTGCGGTACTTGGGCGTTGGTGAGTGGGGTATTGTAGATGCCCTTGGGGTGTGGGGCTATGCTCTATTTGTGTGGATTCCTGTCTCTGTCAGTTATCTTTCTCGCACGCATTGTAAGTTTGCTGACAAGCAAATAATAGGTGTTGTGCGTGATACCTGAGCACATTACACGCTGGGTCCTCGTCGGCGTGGCATTTGGGCTGTCTGGGTATTCTCTCGCGGCGAATGTGTACCCCATCCTTTCCAGGGTAAACTCTCTTCATGACCGCATAATTTGGACTGAAACGACTGATATCACAGGCAGACGCCAAGGCGACACGACTTCTCATCATCGTCATCGCTGTGCTGCACCTTAGTCTGGCTATTACATTCAAAGTGCTCTTCTTTAGCTACTATGTCGTGCGCGATGCCGACGGGGGGAATGACCCTTTGCGATAGTGATAGTATGATTGATTGATAGTTGTTGTTGTTGGACACGTACAAGCTAGTACTCCAGTTTTGTAACCGCGGTGCGTAATGTCAATGCGTGTGCTTGGCCGCTTCGAGTTTAACTCTCCTGAGTGCCCCCGCTTATTGCCCTTGCGATATCCCTGGCATTGATAACACGTCGCTACCATGGAGAGCACCGCTCCTGGTTCACTTTCCAGCCTCGCCGATACCGGTGAGGCTCAGTTTGACATCGTCCTCCGTCGTCAGCGGACGCGTGCATCGGGCAAGCCCAAGCTCAAGGCGGTCCCATCGCGCTTCCTAAACCTAAGCGACGACTTTGAATTTGCTGGCTGGGGTTCTACATTCAAGCTGTCGCTCTCTTCAGACGACCTCTCGCACGGCCATCACGCGCTGCTTGCAGTGCGCAATCAACGCGTGCTGGGCCAATTCGCAGCTAGTGCACTCGCAGCCAACGATATTCTGGGTGGTGTCTTCTACACCATCCCCAACGTATTCGCCGCGTCTGGCATATAGTAGGCTTTCTCTAATGTTTTTAGGTAGGGTAGTAACTGACCTTGTTTAACAGCTCACCCATTTCCATGTTTATCGCCACCCTGACCCTTTTTCTTTGGCGTCCCACCATGGTGGAGCTCGGGTCAGCTCTACCTATAAGTGGAGCACCGTACACGTACTTGTGAGTACTCCTTCGCCGTTTGTTAAACTAGCTAAAAATGTATTTTGATGGGACAGGTTGAATGGGTCGACCAAGACCGTCGCACTCACCGGCGCAGTCCTGTTGCTCCTTGATTTCGCAGCGACCGCCGTCGTCTCGGCTGCGACTGCCATTTCATACCTCGCTGGGGAGGTCCATTTGCCCTTTCCGCTTTACGTCGGAGCATTACTCGTTTTCGTTCTTTTTACCGTGGTCAGTCTAACAGGGCTTCGCGAGAGCGCAAGGATTGCGAGCGGTGTGCTTGCATTCCATGTATGGGTGATCGTTCAATAAAATATAGAAAAAGACTAATCCATGGCATGCCCACAGCTTCTGACAATGGTCGGTTTGGCGATCGCATCCGTTGTCGCATGGTCTTCTACCGGAACTCTCCAGCTCCAGGAGAACTGGGTGACTGGTCGGACAGGACTGACCTCGCCCGCGCATGTCATTAAACAAGCTTTCGGTGGGGTATGCATTGGCATGCTCGGGTTGACCGGATTTGAATGTGTGTGGGCTACACTGTCACTGATGTCCTCCTAAAGACTCGTGTAGGTGCCCCGGCCTATGCAGCCAAGATGCTACCAAGAACGTATCCCAAGGTCCTTCGCAACCTGCATATTTCGGCTATGGTCTTGAACCCAACCATGATGCTATTCGTCCTGGCGTTACTTCCATTGAATATACAGACGCAAGAAAATGTGCTGAGCTTGCTGGCGCAAAAGGTTGACGGTTTCTCGTCTAGTATCTCCATTGTCTAGTTACTCATTATGAGTACTTAGGTAGCTGGGCGCTGGCTACGAATCTGGGTTGCTACTGATGCAGTGGTCGTGCTCTGTGCGGGGGTTCTCACAGGTGAGACGCAATCGGTGCCTCCGTTCTTGCTCCATTACATTCGCCGACATTTCGTCGGGTAGGTATCACGAGTGCTTGCGAGCTTCTGGCCGAGTTGGCCCATGACCATGTGCTACCTCGTTCGTTCTTGGCTCCCCTACCATTCACGGGGGCTTTGTATGTTGCGATTCTATCTTTTATTGGCCTTAGTTGTGCGCTATATGCTAGTAGCGGAGCGAACCTGATTGTCGTTTCCAAGATGTAGGTAACCTATAATGTGGGTCTATCTGGGAGTCGCTGATAACGCGTTACAGGTTCTCGGTCGTGTGGCTTGCCGTGATGACTCTCTTTCCTCTCTCCCTTGTACTACTACGTTTTTCTCGACCTCGTCTCCCGCGTGTTTCACGATGCTCGTTATTCGGCGTGATCGGTGCCATTCTGGTAGCGGCCGCCGTATTCGCGGGTAATATTGCAATTGATCCAACTATTGCTGGGTAGGTTTCTTCTTGAAGCTGAAAACCAAAACTAAGCGTCCCTAGTTGGTTCGCCCTCTACTTTCTCGCGTTACTTGCCTTCTTTTCGATCACGGACAGCAAAGTTGCGATTCTTCGCTGGGTGTACTGGGCATATGATCAAGTCCCTCTTCTTCACCAGTTGAAGTCCACGCGGAACTGGGGAGGCGCTCTGATTCATACCATGAAAACGATCAAGAGGCAAGAGGTCTGTCTGCTGGTGAAGACGGATGAGGTGCGGAAAAAGTGCCAATCCATTTGATGGCATAAGAACTGATCACGTTGCGCCGGTTAGATCAATCAGTTGTTCAACATGATCTTGTATGTCCAGCGTAATGAGGAAACATCTTGTCTGAAGATGGTCCATTTTCACGATGGGACAGTGCCGTCCGAAATGGAGGCCAATGCGAGGAGTATGTTATGATCCGAATCTACGGGTCGGGGGTTAACGTTGCCTTTGATACAGTCCTCGACGAGGCGTTCCCTGAAATTACCATTGACTTGGTGAGTGTTGTTCTTTTTTGTCAGAACATAGCTTATGGATAGTAGATGCTCGTGGAAGGAGAGTTTAATCCACAAAGAGTGGCTGCTCTCGCACATCGCCTCGAGATTCCAACGTCGTTGATGTTCATGTGCTGTCCCGGACCCGACTTTCCGCATCCGGTTGCTGATTTTGGGACGAGAGTTATCAGTCTCTAATGTAAAGCATTTCGCACCATAGTTTGGCTGTTAGAAGGGTTTTGATGGAGAAAACAATGATCTGGCTTGCTTTGGGTTCTAATGATGTCTGTCGTGCGTACAAGTTTGTAGTAGACACTTGGTAGTCAGTGCACAACTGCCTTTCCCACGCAACCTAGTGGCACCAGGTCAATTCCCACTACAGCTTTCGTTTAGGATGGCTCAAAAGTTGCCGCCGCAAGCCCGAAGACTGCGTACGATCATGATTACAGTACCTATAATCGGGGCAACTGCATGTGTGTTTTCCAAAGCGTCACTCGCAAACCCAACATCTAACTTTGTGACAGACGTCTTGTATGAACGGCTCATGCAGGGGAAACCACAGAGGACTCTACCTCCCCGACACGGTGTTGAGCCTTCCACACAGCTGAGTACAAAGACGGAAAAAGCCGGGACGGACGGTGATGCGTGAGCGGTCGAACTCGGGCCAGCGCACATGGTGGATGTTTTATGTTTTGTGAAAAAATGCGCGGTGACATTCTCTAAATAACATGTACCCGCGTGGGTGGCAACCTTTGGAAGGGTTGTCGCGTCGTCTACTTGGTCTCCTCTGGCGGGGAGGTTATGATGCGAGTGCCGGGTACGCGTGCGGGGTTGAACGAGCGGTCGCAGTCTGCGTAGGCGGCACCGATGCCAAAGCCTGTGGAGAGTGCTATGGGCCAAGTACGTCCTAAAGTGTGTTTATGAAATAGCGGATGTCATGAACGACGGACGCACTACGAAAGAGAATAACCGAGGCCACCACGCCGACACCAAAGCCTACACCACTGAGTAGGGTCAGTAAGGGTGAGAAGGACAAGTGGAGATGAGATACGTTTTGACGAGCAGATCGGCGACTGGGTTGGACGCGGACACGTTGAGCGGTTAAACAAAAAGACGAGAAAAAAGACATACGACACCGGTCATACTGTTGGGAATGTCAGTAGAGAAAGATATAAAGAAGGGAGAGTCGGCCTGCCTTTTGGTTGACGATATTCTCGCTCGACGTTGGTTGCGACATTGAAGTGTAGGATTCGGAAATAAATACGCATCAACAGCGAGCTGAATTTGTGCACCCAAGGACTCAGACACTGTTAACAGTGATCGAGTAGTGGCCGCTACCTGTCCTGTCGCGTTCCATGTCGCTTGATTCTTCTGAGGAGGGCCCGGGGGTGAGTGGACGTATTTTTCAACTTTCATCGTCACTCTGTGTCAACGGCATAGGTCCCACTACGAAATCAGTTGTCTACGGTTGACTCTTCGTTGCCAACTGTGCCAATTCCTGTGTCGGCGTACTATCGTGCGATGAGTTCCGATGCATCCCTCACTGGATGTCCGCCAATCCCGTCCAGATGGTGGATATCTGACAAAAAACCCGAGGTGCCTGAAGTTGATGTCACCGAAGATACGAGATTTGCTCGCTGATTCACTGGCGTTCCAACCTACCGGATAAGCTTCAAGTGATCGTGGACGTCCCTCTACGTACTCTATCCTCTGCAAACATTATGCACTACGTTTCTTCGCCACTCACAAAGATGCACCCAAGGTCATATCATGTCAGCCGGATGCTCCTCTTTAATCACCAGCTGTATGACTCGCCGAGGCTGTACTTCTTTTTGCCTTTGCACCCCGTTGTCGATTCGCCCACTATCAAACTCCACCTTTCCGCCTTCCACCATATATCCGCTGGAGTACGACTTTTCCATCTATTACTGGAAACAGGGGGCCCAGATGATCATCAGTTGTTCCCTCAAACATTGCGTCCAGAATGATGCGTAGGATCTCCTCGTGCTTGTACTAAAGCGTCGTCATTGCAATCCTCAGAAGTTCGAATGCGTTTATTCGCACTATTTCGGACTCCTTCGTGTCCGCTTCCCCCATTGCAGCGCAATCTCTCAAGGTTCACCCAATCATGCTGTGGATCGCGAGTTCGATGTCATCGTTTTACTCAATGAATCTGCCTGCTTTGGACGTGTCAAAAGTGTGGTTCTACTTGGTCCAGAAGAGCATTTCGAGCCATTGGCTGCACTCTCAAATATCCTTCCCTGGCCTCTCCGATGCGTAGTGGGAATGACCACAGATGTAGACCTTTGACAATTTGGTCAACATTTGACCGAGATTGTCACTGCAACTATGCTAATCAATACAAGAATTTGCAATGTTGCCGCTTCTACTAGAGAGGAACCAGAACCAGAATTCCATCTTCCGAGTCCAATCTATATATTATCGTGGTCGCTTTCATCTCCTTCGAATAGCTCGCCAACCTCACCAGCCTTGACTCCCACCCCTGCACAGTCATGGAAAATCATCCTGCCAGCCGTAAGTCCTTTACTGCATCGCAGGAATTTCTTCCTTGGAGTTATCTCTGCAGAAGCTATTGCGGCGCAGAGGGCTGTCCTGCAATTGCATGCTACCAGGATCACAATATTGTTCATCCAGAACAATGGTCCATCATACAGTAGGTTTTGCTTGTTTGAGATTCAACATTCAATTTCAATCACAATTACAGTTTAGTGAACCCGCTTCCTGTGCACATCTGAGTGGAAACCGTCGCGAGACGGGAACATTCAGAGGCGCTCACATGGGAAACAGAACGTGGATGAGCGTACGATTACGGGAGACAGGAAAGACAGGAAAAAATGGGAAAAGAAGAAATAAGTCAATGTATTCCCATGAGCAGTCTTATCTCATGTGCAGCGAGAAAACAAGAATGTTGGTGATGTTAATGCGTAAGCCTAGCCTAACTTGTCCCCTTTTTTCATTGTCCTCAAAGTCCTTACCCATATCACGATACAGGTTCTCATTCTCTGTGCACGCTCCAACTTGCCCCCTTCACGTGTATTGTCTTATTGGATTAAATGTAATGCAGCTCATGCATTTGAAGTCATCATGAATTTCTCTTTTCTCATCATAAATACTGTACTGAAAGAATCGAAACCACTCCCCTTTTTTACCATCCTCTCCGTACATAACCACGTCACAGTGCAGGATTGAAGTCGAGCACTTTTTATTTTGCAATAATAACGATAGTATGCATATACTTACACAAGAGTTGTTGCTGTACATCAGATCAAAATGCAATCCCGGACGGGTTTCCTAAAACTTGGCACTTTGAGCAACATGGGGTCGCTGTCGAGTGCGCTGTGATCAAGCGGCGGTACTGAGCGAAGCTTCAGATGATCAGGGCACACCCAAACAGGAATCAACAACCAAGTTCTCTGTACTGGATCGTGATCATGCGCAGTCATGTCCTCGCTCCAGTCTCCGATGATCTCCATCCCTAAAAAGACCACCGACGAGGTCGATTGGACGACACCAATCCGCAATCTCATCGCAAAGTCGTACGGGGAGAACCCAGAGGCATATGCGCAGGAGTGTCAGACCCTCCAACGGTGTAGACAAGATGCCGTCAAAGGCGCAGGCAGCGACATGACCGGTCTGATCTTTGTCCTCGTTTACAGGACCCGTTGCTCATACGTTTACAGGCCGTGATCTCCTCTACAAGTACTTTGGCCAACTCGAGCTCCTCGAGCTGCGCTTCTCCGAGATTCGGGTCAATTTCTCCTGGCACGACGCCTTTACTAACAAGGTCACCACCCAGACCTCCATCGCTTACGAAAAGGCCTCTATCCTCTTCCAGATCGCTGCAACCCATTCCGCCATCGCCGCATCCCAAAATAGGTCCGATCCGGAAGGCTTGAAGCTTGCATTCCACTACTTTCGCACCTGCGCTGGCATGCTCACTTATATCAATGAAAACTTTTTACATGCGCCCTCGACCGATCTCAGTCGTGAAGTGATCAAGTTTTTGGTTGGTCTCATCCTCGCCCAGGCCACTGAGGTCTTTCTCGAGAAATGCATCGAAGAGAAGAAAGCGAATGCACTTGTGGCCAAGATTGCCTCTCAAGCTGGATCCATGTATTCGTCCCTCTCCGAGGAGGTTAAAGATTTCATGGGAAAGGGCATCTTTGATCGCAATTGGGTGACGCTCATACAGGTACAAATGCGATCTGAGCCACACCCATCCATCTCATGTCCCTGTAGATCAAGTCGAAATTATTTGCTTCGCTCGCTCAATTTTACCGTGCCCAAGTGGACAATAAAGCAGGCATCCACGGCGACTCTCTCGTGCGGTTTACCCTTGCAGAATCCCTCGCCAAAGAGAGCAATCGTTCTGCCCAGTCGTTCTCAGCCCTTTGGTCACACGTATCACCCACGCTACCAGCTGACGCAGGAACGTCCATTCTAGAGCGTACGAAAACCCATCTCCAAGTTTGCACCGACCGCAAGAACGAAGCGCAGCGCGACAATGATCTTATCTACAACGCTGTCCTCCCTTCTCCGGATGCTCTTCCTAGCATTGAAAAGGCACAGGTGGCCACTCCCATCACCGTCCAGGAAGTATATGGTGCACCCGAAGTACAAAAAGTCATCGGACAAGACATATTTATCAAGCTTATCCCTTTGAGCGTACACGAAAGTGCTAGCGTGTACTCTGAAGAGAAAGCAAAGTTGGTTCGGAAAGAGGTAGAGGACGCAGAGAGCGCGGAGGTCGAGGCGCGCAGTGCATTGGAGGCTATGGGGGTGCAGGAAGGTCTCGGGCGGTTCAAAGCAATGCTAGAGGGTGGAATAGGCGCTGAAGATGAGATCCCGCTAGAGGTACGGCGTTGGAGAGAAGATATTGGCGTTATGGAAACCCAAGAAAGCATCGAATCGCTCATGCGCGAGCTGTCTCGCCTCAAGGATGCCGCGAAATTGGAGTTCGACGCCATCTCCCGCGATTTAGACGTCGAATCCCGCGAGTGCGAGGCAATGCGGGTCAAGTACGACCATCTATGGACACAAGAACCGTCCTCGTCGCTCAACAAGTCACTGAGACAAGATTTAAAGTCTCATATGACGGCCCTCGAAGCAGCTGCCTCTTCTGACCAACAGGTTTTCACGATCTGGGATACTGTAAAGGGTGATATATTGCTAATGCTGTCGTCGGATCTGGAAGATCTCTTTCGTGTAAGCGTACAGCTCGGTGGTACGGAGAGTTTACTTGACATTGAGGAAAATCATGATGACCAAGAGCGGGCTCGAGTCGGGCAGTATACATCCGAGATAGAAGAGCGTCTCGGAAGGATAAAGAAGATTGCATACGAACGAAACGAAGTCCTCAGGGACCTCAAGGAAAAGGTCGTCATCGTTCCCATGCTTGACCACCCTAGATTTACTGACTTGTATGCTTAGATCCAAGCAGATGATGTGTCCCATCTTCTTCTCCTGAACCGTCGCAACACAAACGTCGAGCCCGCTTTGTTCGCTGCAGAACTGGAAAAGTTTAGACCGTACCAACAACGATTGACTGCTACGGTGCATCACCAGCAAGTTGTCTTGCAGGAAATCCAAAACATGTGGAAGAACCTACGAGATATTGCTGGACGTGGTCCTGGAGCGAAGAAGTGGGAAGAGCGGGAGAAACGAAAGAAGGATGCTATTCGACGAATCTCGCGTGCACGTGATGGATACATGGAGGTCCGAGATGGATTGACGTAGGTTTTATTGCCTGTGTGATCAATTCCTCCGCTCATGGAAATTCTTTACTTGTAGGAAAGGACTACAATTCTACAATCAGCTCACAGAATTAAGCACTGCACTTTCTCGCAATGCCAAATCTTTTGTTTCAGAACGGCGATCAGAACGGGACAGGTTGGTTGGGCAGGCAGAAGTACAACAACGGCTGACCACCGCCAAACCGCCACTTCCTCCGGCCGACATCAAGCCGCCCATTCCGTCCCTGCCGCCTTCAGCAATGCAACCTCGTTCTCCACCTGCGATTGAAGCATCATTTGCATCGATGAGTCTGCAAAGTGGGACGAACCCTCTGCCACCACCAACGGAGCCGCCCCGACGTGCGTCATACCAGATCACTGCGCCCCCATCCCAGCCTCCGCGCTCCGCCCAATACGCCATACCCCCCAGTGCGCCGCCGTTGCCACGCCACTCGTACGCAGCGCCCCCACCCCCACCTCCAGACCCATATGCTAGTCTAGGCTTATTTGGTTCGTCTCCATATGCAACTACCTCGCCAGTGTCCGCTCCGCCGCCACCACCGTCCGTACCCCAACGACAGTCGTCGTATCCCTGGCCAACACCGGGCCCGCCGCCACAATCACAATCTTCGCGTGGATATGGTTATGCAACCGGATACTCAACGGCAACTGGCGCTGGGCACCATCCGCATCCATCTTCGATACCGTACGCATCCACGCCACCTCCTGTTTCGACGAGTACGCCTTTGCGTCCGCCCTCGCAACACCAGACAATGCCGCCGCCGCCGCCTCCACAAGGATATAATTCGCAGTATTATTACGGACGATGAGCGGTTTGATGGATGTAATGATTATCAAGTGGGAGCGATGGATACGTCAGGTTTTATTCATCCTTACTGGCTAGTATAGCATTGACGTCTAGACATGGCATTTTAAATGGTTCGCTGCAGTTTTGACTTTATGGATGAAGGTGGAGGATTTTCTATCTTGCAACGATGATCAATGGAGCAACATGTCATTTTACTCAGACAAGTGTTACGTCGGATTGAGATGCGATCCCGCGGACCTTTGCTTACTGCTTTTGCTCTATCTGAGCCAAAACCAATGGTTGTTCTTTGACTGAGTTATATCCGGCCACATGAGGTCCAAAGACCGTGACTGCCGCCAGCCTTGGGGGAAATAGCTCGCCTTGGACAGCATGAGATCAATATTGAGAATGGGAGGTGCAGCTTATGCGTACATCAAAACGTCATGGTAAGCGACGAAACCGAGATGAAACAACGATGGACGTATCTTCGGTGGCCGTGAGCAACGCAGTGTCAGACTCGGGATGCGATCCGCCCGCTTTGCCATCTGAGTCGCCCGTGAGTCACCAGAACAGACGCGACAAATGAAAATGGGCTGCCAATAGTCATTTGGAATCAGTCTCAGTGTTCCATGATCTCTCCGAGTGCAGCAGGAGTCTTGATTGCTTTCACGGTGGGCCCAAGGCAATCTTGGCATTCGGACCACCAGCCAGTTTTGGCAGTTTAACCGAGATCGGCATTGCAATGCTAATCAACACAAGAACGCTTAGAATCAGAATTCCATCGTCGAGCCTAATAAATATGTACCATCGTGGACGCTTTCGCCCCCAATGAAAAGCTCGCCAGCCTCACCACCGTTGATACCTCCCTCTAGTCATGGAAAGTCATTTCGCCAGCTCTAAGCTCCTTACCCCACTTCGGTATGCCACAGCCCTGGCAACCCATGATCCAGACAGAGCCTGTGTCGTCACTCGGATCCAGCTGCATAAGCAAAGTATGGGAGTGCAGCATGAACTTATCCAGGTGCACCTCCAGCACTTTGGGGACGATCACACTACCTCAATGATACAAGTATCTCGTCGGATCGCCCCCTCTCCAGTAAACTCCATGCTTGTGGAGATGCCGAGAATTCGATCCAGCA
>JBBPTS010000135.1:17427-31040 GCA_038094235.1 Fistulinella staudtii | reverse complement strand
AATGATATACATTGACAGCGCATGCTATTTCGGGCCAACATACTCATCCTTGTGGGTCTTCGGCTGCAGGAAATTCAACACCGGCTTGCAGACCGACATATTGCCCTGGATGTGGATTTGGAATCGAAACAATACCTTGCGTCAGTTGGGTACTCGCCCACGTACGGCGCCCGTCCACTGAACCGCGTGATCCAAAGCGAGGTGCTGAACCCGTTGTCAATTATGCTGCTTTCGGATCGGATCCGCGATGGCGAGACTGCACGGGTTAGGTTTGATGGTCCGGGGAACAGAATATTCATCATCCCTAATCACGATCAAAGTGTTCAAGTTGGGACGGGAAACGTAGAGTTGACTGGTTCAGACATTGAAATTGAAGAGATGGATTAGTAGGTTAGACAAATCTATCTTATGTAATATGCAAAACCACGGCAGGAGACATCCGGAAGAAATTTAGTTGGTTCATCGACGACGACAGTCAACAGCATGTTCGCTCGTCGGCTCGTTACAAGATGTCCGGGTCTGAAAACATTAGCAAGGTTGTCTTCTACCGCCGCGGTCACACCCACTCCGTCCGCCCCTCCCTCCGACAATAGCGTCGCGCCGCAATCGCCAAACTACCCCACGACGTGGTCAACGAGCCAAAAGCCCCGGCCCGCACCTCATTCAGGCCCTCGCTTCGAGCAGACATGTATGGAGCTCCAACCCAACCCGCCCAGCGCTATGGAGCTGGTTGCCAACGAACCGATTAGAATACTCCACGGTCGGAAGGCTGTCTGTGACGGTGGTGAGTGGTGCAGCATATTTTGTCCGTTTGTCAGAATGCCGATAGATTGATCAGGAGGAGGCCCTCTCGGTCATCCTAAAATATTTATCAACCTGGTTCGTCCCGTGCTTTATTTATTGCGACGCTTTACTAACATGGTTCAAGGACCAACCTGGCCCTCGATCCTGTGGGTATGTGTTTCATTCTTCTTGTCATGCTATTGATTTCGAACTTACTTTCTAGTTACTGGTATGTTGTCAAACGTTTGCTAACAATGACCTGACTTATAAACACATCCTAGTGGCCTCCGATTCGAACAGGCTCCACATGGACACGGACATGGGCCTGCACTGCATGGTGACTAGACAAGTGGTCTTGTGTATAGATATACATCAGAAATCACTACTACTATTACCACAAAGCGGAAATCAGCGACGACTACGTGGTGCGTTTGTTTCAAGTGAATAAGAGTACAACTTGGCGCTCTACAACGCCAAGTCAGAGTAAGTATGCTACTAAAATGCCAGTAAGTATGATAAGTAGAGGTGAACTAAGGCCCAAAGGCAGTACTACGCGTCGTGAAGAGGTTTGGTGTTCAGAGCGCCCAGGAGGTGCCAGATCGAAGGCGATGAGAGGGAGGTCAGTGCAGGGATGATGATAAAATCCAGGAGTGCAAGACAGGTACGGAGATCGTAGCAATGAACGCCTATATGGGATAAAAATGAATGTTCCCGACAAGTTGCAAACAGTAAAAAATTCAAAGGAAGGCGGCTGAGGATATCATTCATCCTCTGGTGAATGAAAGGACATGGGAGAGAGGGGAGGGTACTCTCCTTCTGCCACGGCTTCCAGGTGTGCGAAAGGTGGGAGAGAATGCGAAGACGACAGATGATCACTCGGTGATGTTGGTAATGGCGTCTGTATGAATGGCCGTCAAATAAGGATAGCAGAGAGGTAGAATTACATACCACTTTGAATATTGGATTTATTGCAGGGTGTGAATCAATCAGATCAGTTGGGGGATGACCATATAGTTGACCATTACACTCAAACGATTTATGGGAAGAAGAGGGATATTGGATCAGTGGAGGGACCACATAGGGGCTGGTAGATTCATGGGAATTATGCGAGTGGATCCATGAATTGGGTGAGGGGGAAAGCGACAGAAGATTGATTGGCGGCGGCGAAGACGTACCCGAAACCGAAGAGGTAGTATCCACAGAAGCGCGGATGTTGAAATCATTGAATTGATGATCTAGGGATATCGAGTTGGACGACCGCGCAGAGGTGGGGAAGTCATCGTAAGACGTCCGACCTGTCCTCAGGGAGGATGCAGATGTCATTCGGTTGATACCATAAACAGGCGGTCGCCGAACGCGTGTAGGACCTGGATCACTATCTACGGTTGCAGACGACATGGCTGACATCCTCCCTGTGCTGTGGACATCCGACGATGACATGGAGTGGTCGTCAAAGTCTCTACGACGGACCTTGCTCAAGCGTTCGTCTTTGGGTGGCCAACGATCATTCGCAGGTAGGTTCGTATCTGGGGGCTTGAGATATCGCCCAGAAGCCGCATTCAACGTCGGCGAGGATACCTTTCCATTGCTCTGGTTTTGCCGTATCGGGCCTGACGCCGAAACTTTTCCCTTATCCAAATTATCGTAGTTCGGACGTTGGTTGACGCTCAACAGGCTACCCGAATGTGTCCACTTCCACTCCAACTCATTGCCCGAGGTTGTTTGCATAAGCATTTGATTACGCTTTTGCATGACAGCACGAGCTTGCTCCCTATGGGACCTCTCTGCGAGTGCACGGCGTTGCTTCTCAGCTTCACGTTGCAGTCGCTCAGCCTCCCTCTTGATAGCTTTCGCATCCTTGCGGGGGTTGCCTGTGGGCATGTCTGTAACAGAAAGGCTGTCTGAGTTCGTAGACTGAGAACGCTTGAGAGAGGGCGTTGAGCTCTGTCCTGGAACCTCGTCCACGGGTGGCAAGAATTGTTGATGCGACTTCTCTGCATGGCCAAACACGCCAAGACCCCATTTTGAGTTTTTCTTGCCAAACCCGAGGGACCCAAGCCTACCAAGCTTGCTTGTGGACGTGTGGGGGGTGTCTTGTGCCGAGTTGTGTGCAACCGTCGGGGGGATTACTGTCTGAGTGTCCATCGCATGGTTATCCTCTGGAACTTCTACAAGTGGAGAAGAAACATCCATTGGGTCCGAGTCTGATCGAGTGTGGTTTGGCCAGGCAGGGGTCCCATGTGAGCGAACTTCCTCGGCAATGTCTGACGAAAACGGAGGATGAGTGTATATGCGAAGATCATTCGTGTATTCGGTTGTTTTGTGAGAACACGGCGTATGTGTGGCCGAAGTGACGATAGAAGGCACAAAGGCAGTGCGGTGGGAAGAGGCGGCATCTGGAATGTGAGACGGATGGAGACTCGAATTAGGAATGTATGGTGACTTGGGAAGCGAGTTATGCGAATGGGAGGGAGGCACGCTGCGAGGGGATGCGGATGGGGTAATAAACGGCGTGCCATTTGTATGCGGCCTGGATGGGTTCGAGGTTTGCACTTGCAAAGCAGGAGGCATTGGGGGCATATTCTGGGGTAATGCTTCAAGGAGGTATGGATGCTCTAAACACTGCCGGCTGGTTAATCGCGCGTCTGGATCATACTTGAGCAAGTCTGATATGCACTCGATAAGCTTCCGAGGAATGTTGCGGTCAAAATAAGAAAAAAAGTCTTTTGGGGGACACTGCAAAGAACAATGAGCGGATGAAGAGAGATACGAAGAGAGAAGGTATGACCTTGGGAAAGACAAAGTTGAACTGCTTTGTCATTTTAAGACCCTTGCTCCACTTTCCGCCTCCAAAAGGACGCCCCCGTGCATCCAAGCCATAATCGGCGGGATCGCCAAGAACCTCCCAGATCCTATGTATTTGGTCAAAGTGGCCGGAACCCGGAAAGAGTGGACGGAGATTAATTAATTCTGCCATGATTGTGCCAAGCGCCCACATGTCTACAGGATTTGAATAATCCCTGCTGAGGAGCAAGACCTCTGGTGCGCGGTACCACCTGGTAGAGACATACTCGGTGTAAGGAGGAGGGCTGGCGGTCTCGCGTGCGAGACCAAAATCAGCGAGTTTGACGATTGCTACGACATCCTTTTCTGTTGGTGTGGATGAAGGCGATACTGGGGACAAGGAACGATATTCGAAGAGACCGGTCGTGGTGACGAGGACGTTTTCGGGCTTCATGTCTCTGTGAAAATAGCCGGAAGCGTGTATGTGGTGGAGGCCGGAAACAATTTGGCGGAAAATGGAAGCCACGAGGCCACCTGCGAGAGGACGACCTTTTCGGGCTTTGATGAGGTGATATAGATTGCCCTCCATGCTCTCGAAGACAAAGTAGAGCTCCTTGGTATCTGGGAGGAGGAAGAAGTCGTAGAGGGGTATGATGCAGGGATGGAAGGGAATTGCACGGAGAGACTAGGGGCGGAGGGTGAGGGGGGAGCGGAGGGGAGGAGGGACACGGACCTCGAGCTCCTTGAGTCTCTTGCACTCGTCCCAGCCGCCCTCCCACTTCTTTTTCATCCTCTTTACGGCGACGAGACGCTTTCCAGCCCATTCTGGACGGGCGCCGCCGCCGCACTGCATTGGGGAGAGGGGCGTATTTGGGGGGAGGGGGCCGTGCCAGTCGCAGAGGAGGACGGTGCCGAATGAGCCGTCGCCGAGGATTTTGATGGGAGTATAAGAGCGGTGAGATGCTGTCTAGGGCGTCGGGGAAGGGTGTAGGGATACACGAGGGAGGACATACTGGAGCGAGCATCACCGACTTGGAACTTGCCATTTTGAATAGCGACAGCGGGTATGCCGAGTACGTTGACGGTCTCCTTTGGGGCGAACTTTGATTGCTGGGTGCTCTGTATGACATTGTTCGAGGTGTTGAACATGGTACATACAAAGCATCGCCCTTGGAGGAGGGGGAGGAGGAGGAGGAGGAGGAGGAGAAGGAGGAAGGGGAAGGAGGGAGACTATAAGCAGGACATCAAGAGAAGCAACTTTGGCTTGGAGGTGCTAATACAACATAGTCATGACTAAGCAACGCTAGTACGGCACTTCGTGGAATAACTTGGACACGCTCTCGCCGTAGTGACTCCGTCTGATGACCTCCCCCAGCACCGGCCCAATGTCGATCACCTCGATCTTACCGCACCGAACCTGGTTGTCTCGCTGCGGGAGCGTGTTCGTCACAATAAGCTTCTCCAACGCGCTTTCCTCCACGTTCTTGAGCGCGTCCCCGCTCAGAATCCCATGGGTCACGATCGCGTACACCTTGGTCGCCCCCCCCTCCGCCAGATGTCGTGCCGCCAAGCACAGCGTTCCGCACGTGTCCGCCATGTCGTCCACCAGTATCGCCACCTTGTCCTTCACGTGTCCCACCAGCACCATCCGTGATACCGAGTTTGCCTTCTTCCGCTCCTTGTGAAACAGCGCAAAGTCCACCCCAAGTCGATCAGCGATGGATGTCGCCCTGTCGTACCACGCGTCAGCCTACGTATCTTCAATGTCATCTCACCTCACCTCTTCGCACCGCCCGCGTCCGGTGACACAATCACCACCTCGCTCGTGTCAAAGTGCGTCCGGATATATAAAATCGACGACGGTTCCGCATAGAGCTATCACACACACACATGTCAGCCGGTCGCGCTCCACACCGCAAGATTGCCTCACTCACGCTGTCGTCCATGCAAACAAGTACATCATCAGCGTCTGATAATCGTCCCACGACTCGACCACCTACTTGTCTACTGGCACGTCGAAGAATCCTTGAATTTGTGACGCATGCAAGTCCATCGTCTATCACCAGTACACGTCATTACTTCCTATCAGAAAATCCACAGAAACCACGCTCACGATAACGTGGTCGCATCCCGACTTTTGTATCATATTGGCAACCAGTTTCGCTGAAATCGGTGCCCGACTCTTGTCCTTTTTGTCCTGCCTGGCGTAAGGAAATAGTGGTAATACTGCCGTGATCCGTCTCGCGCTCGCTATCTTGCAGGCATGTATCATAATGCAAAGTTCCATCAGGGCCGTGTTCACTGCTCCACATCCCGTGTTGATGATGTACACGTCGTTCTCCCGTACGCTTTCCGCGATCCGGACATTGGTCTCGCCAATTCCACTCTTCGTCACTTCTGCTTTCGAAAGGGAGAGACCAAGGCTAGATTGCGTTCAGGATGTGTACACGCCATTGTCCGAGTCCATACCGCCGAGCGATAATCTCTGCCAGCTCCGGGTGGCTGGTGCCTGTTTGCACCGTTGACACATCTGCTTCCACATACATGGCGAACGTACCAGTGAAAATTTTGACGCCGCTGCCGTTCAACATCTTGTTATGCGAGAAAACCCGACCATCTATACGAGTCACTTGGCTTGCGTGTGATCTGTCGTGACCGCGTGACATGTGGCTATGCTGGCCTTCCCAGAACCACAAAGGCGACACAAAGCTAGTCATTGGCGAGAGGCTACAAAACTACACGGTGGGTATTGCGACGGCATCGAGAACATGGCACGGATACTAGTACTGTAGGTTCTGATATGATGTAGGGACGACCTTTGGAACGAACGGAATACGAGAGTCGCAAAATAAAATTATGATACTGAAACAATGAAACTGACAAAAAGTTCGAATACTCACTCGACGTGTTGAAAAAAAAACCAATCAGAGCATCGCTTAAAACCTTCGAAAGATGGCATCGAGGAAGGAGATACAAAAATCAATGTGATGACGGTTGTGCAGTGAGAAGGAGACAATTGGAGTGGATAGGACTGCCCATGAATTATGCGGCAAAACTGATATATATATATGTATGCATTCATGTCGGCAGGTGAATCGGTCTAGGTCGCGTGAACTGAAATGCTGCTGGAGGGGGGTCCTGTTCGTGCAACAGATGAATGCGCCCCATTGACACGTTCTCCATTGAGGATGGAAAGTAACTGGACACTACTCGACGGCAGAGGTGATCGGACTGGAGGCGATAAAGCAGCTTGCGCCGCAGGACCATGGAATGGGTGAACAAGTGCACTGGCTACAACCTGCTCCGGCGCACTAGTGTAAGGATAGGTGGAGTGAATAGTATTTGGCCAAGCTGATGAATGTGAGGGTGTTGTCGAATAGCTAGAAGCAAAAGTCTCAGGAAGAGAAGGGGGTAAGAGTCTCTTGGAAATATTTGCTTGTGGTAAAATGTGGGCAGGACTACCCGAAAGAGCCGGTGCTTGACTCTGATACCTCGTGCCGTGAGTGGGCACACTTCTTAAATGGTTGGAAGCGAGGTGATTGAGCTGGTCAGAGCGAGGTCTAACTTGAAACGGATCCCCTGATATAGAATCGTCATGGGAAAGATGTAGCGAAGCCAGGTTCGCGCCCCGGATCATGTGTGGAGGCGGCGCTGACGCGCCAGCCTCAACAGGGCCTCCAAGATTCAATTGCGTGTGGGATGTTGGTGGGGGAACGGAGCCGGAAGAGCAGAAATCCGGACTATAAATAGGTGGAAGTTCGCGATTAGTGAGGGTAGGTGTCATCTTGAACGATTCATCCGCCACAGATTCCAAAAGTGCTAGTTGTTTCAACCTTTTCCCCGATGCTGGCACTTCCGTTGGCTGGGAGAGGTAAGGAGATATGTCCACAATGCTGGAGCTGCGGCGAGAAGACACGAATGGCTTCCGTGATGTGATCACGGGAGAGGTCGCAATGGCGATAGGTGATGTATCACTAGAACCACTATCTGCGACCTCGGGGTGTTTAGAAGGCGTGTTATCGAAACGCTTTTCACCGTTGAGAGGCGTTGAAATATATTTAGTTTTGGAGTGGCCCAAGGAATTGTTCGATATTTCATTAAAGGTAGGAACATGTGAGGACCAGTCCGGGGTCGGCCGACGATTGAATGGTGAGACGGCTCTCACTAACGGGACAGTATTGCTTATGACGTACGATGGATTGGAATGGACAACCTTTGAAGCCGAGATAGAGAGCGAGTTTAAAAGGCGGGCAAAGTGTGGATCCAGAGGCCCGACAGGAGCGCCCTTCTCGTCCAGGTCGTGTTTCATGCCCGTGTGGTCGTTCGTAACTGGAACGGCCTCGCTGTACTTGGGCGAAGGTGTTTGTGGTTCACCAGTGTCAGCAGAGGACGAGCTTGATTCCTGTGTGCCTCTGACCGCCGATGTGCAGGACACAGATTTACGGTTCCTTGGTTCCAGGACTCTGGGCTTTCTTGCTGTGATAAATGCCTTCAAACCTCTGGATTGCTTGATCAGAAGTATTTGTCACAATAGTCTCTCAAAACATACGCAATGAACGGGGAGATCAAATAGAACTTGCCCGGCACAGCCCTATTACGCTTCCATGTAGGCAAGTCCGTCAATTTGAACCATTCGATTCGCTGCAGTTTTGATTAGCAGTCACATTCTTGATGAAAGCATTGTTACTCACACTGATCTCTTTGCGAGTGCGAGTTTTGAACGAAAAATCCTCTGGAATTCCGGGAACAATGAACAGAGAAATGAGTTGCTCCTTTATGGACATTTCTATTACATCTGCAGGGCTGATCTGTCCAGCCAAGTTGTAACCCGTCTCTTCCAGCACCTACGGCAGATATTAAGGAGGTACTAATGTAATGGACGATAATTTACCTCGCGAATAGCACATTCGTGAGGAGGTTCGTGTTCATTTATCTTACCCTTGGGAAAACCCCATCCTGACGAAGATTTCCATCCTTTGACAAGGATGCACTGGAAATGGATGAGGCATGCAGACACGAGAGGCTCGGCACGAGTATCCGAACCTTTTCCCAGGTTTCATTCAGCATTATTGCACCGCAAACAGGAACTCTAGTTTTATATTGCATGAAAGTGTTGAACGCTTGTTCGTGATCGTGACTCCATTGATGTAATAGAGGGCAAGCGCGAAACAGCATCTCGGAGAACTTCTTCAATGGTAAAGAGGGGAACTTTGGGTTTTGTTCTCGCACGAAGTCCTCGTAAAACCAATGGCTTATGACGCACATAAGATGAGAAAACTCTGGCGAGGGACTACAGGGTAGCTTACGCTTGCTCCACCTGAAAGCATATCCGCTCCAGCGATGACAACTCTTCGTCAGGAAGATTTAGAAGAAACCGGCTGCAACAAAGTAAGAAAGAGGGTAGGAAAAATGTTAAGATATGAAACCTTGATAGATCCTCGAGGACCTCGTCGTGTGTGGCATGTTTATAAGTGAAGCATTCCTGAGCATCTGCAGCTGGAAGGGGTTGTATTTCCGGTGACGAGGAAGAGGAGGAAGGCATGGCTAAGAGAGGAAAGGAGAAAGAGAGTCGGTAGATGGGTCGGAATCTAAGACGATCGTTTTTATAGACAAGGAGAGTTTCGAGCGATGATGGAATTGTTCGCTGCATATGCCCGGCGTTGCTCAGTCCGCCAAGCACAAACAAACATCAAAGTCACGTGATTAAGTAATATTCCTTAGATATGTAACATTTAAGAGACTGGGCTCGGCTGGAACCCCATCCGTCGCTCGTACTCGCGAATTTCCTCGACGGTCAACCTGTCCGACCCCGACCAATTCGCAGAGCTCGTTCGTGCTCTGAACCGGCTCTGCCTTGTTCGGAACACCTCGTCCATTCGCAGTGGCCGGATCGTCCCAAAGATGTCGTCTGGGTTCACGGTGCTCTGCATCTCGAGGGCCTGTCGAAGCTCCGGTGATTGTGCCCAATCTGGTGGATCAAATGCCCGAACTCGGTCTTCGTCTTCCGAATCAGAGTATTCGCTATTGATTTCCGGAAGCTCGATCAACTCGCTTGGAACTTCAGGTGTCGCCTTGGCGGCTTGCATCTGCGCCTTGGCTCGAGCAGCCATCTGGGACTGAACTACAGTAGACGGAAGTCTATCACCTATATCATCCTCTTGGAATTTTGCCTTCGCCTTGCCCTTCAAAGACGAAGAAGTTGCCTTGAAAGGCTTCGGTTCCGGAATGACCGGTTTAACAGACAGCGCGGGTGGGACATTCTGAGTGGTATTGTACGCGGCAGACGATAAGAGGGCTGTGCTGATGGGTTTTACAGCCTTTTGACTCGCAACTTTCGTGGAGGGTGTGGCAGCCGACTTTGCAAGGGGAATAAAATCTTTCCTATCCTTCGAAGGGGGTTTCTTGCCCTCTGGTTTCTTTTCTATCTCCGGACCGAGCTTTCGCTTCTTAGCGGCATCGTCCTCGACCTTCTTAACAAGAGCTGAAGGCTTTAACGGTCGTCGGTCAGTGTTGTCCTCTCTTTCGCGTTTTCGCCTCTCTAACTCCTCTTTGCTCTTCTTTTCCTCTTCAAGAAGCCGATTTTTCTCCTCTTTCTTTGCGATAGCTACCTGCCGTCTGGCCTCCATATCTTTTAGGCGTCGCGTCTTCTTGTCTTCTTCCTCTTTTTGCTGCAAGGAGATAATGAGACCGTATATCGAACTGTTACTGGTTTAAACCAACCTTCTTGGCGGCAGCTGCCGCCAATTGCAGACTTTTCAGCTCCGGTTTAGCCTTCTTACCTCCGCCAAGCACACTGTTGACAAGTTTTGTGGCCTGACTGAAGAAACTAGGCTGATACGTAGAGGTAGAAGTCGCTGAAACTTGACTTGTGGCTCGAACAGAAGGCTATTATGGGAGTCAATCGTTTGATAATAGAGATGATTGTGGGATTAAGTACCCACCTCTACGTGATCGGGATAGGCCGTCCCGGCGTCAGCGATATCTTCAAGTTCACCAGCTGCCATAAAGGATGGCTCGCTATCCGAGATCCCGATTGATTCGTGATCTGCCCCGTCCGTTTCGTTGTTCATTTCAACTTCGACATTCGCGTCGTTGAACAAAGGTGGGCTACCAGCATTCTTCTCCGCTGTAAGCCTCCTGGTCGGGCCTTGGCTTTCAGTCGGAAGCGAGCTCCATGTATCCTCCTTATCCACGTTGCTGAAATCGAATGGTCTCCATTCTGGTTCACCTGCGGCAAGTTTTTCTTCAAGCGGCCAGCTGTCATCGTCGTCATCGACGGACGCAGGTGTCGGTTGCAAGTTATCAGGTTGTGAATCAATCGTGTGCAGAATGTCTTGCGTACAGGTGTGCGGTGTAGGAATTTCATTGCGCTTATCAAAGGTTAGTCCGGGAAAAGTGCTGGGCTGAGGAGAGAACTGCAACGTTGCTTGAACAAGTGAAGGAAAGGTAGAGGGGGGAGCAAGTTTAGCGGGAATACCCAGAGGCAGGGCAGTCGACAACGTAAAATGACCGGAAGGGAAACTGGACATCATGTCCTTTGAGTGTCCTAATACCATAGAGGGCGGTTTCGGGGCCGGAGGCATGAATACGGGCGGTGGCGGCGGTTTGTTGAATACTGGGCCTGCTGGCTTGACAAACCCTGAGCTGCCTTTCGATGGGGGTGTATTGGCTGGAGTAGTGGAAACGCTGTCATCGTTACTGTTCAACCGGCCTATATCCATTTCCCGAGTCTCCTTTCTTGATGGTTCGGGCTCGTCAAACTGTGTAGTGTCTACGGCTAGACTTGAGAGACTAAGCTGACGTTCGGTAACTTCAATTTGAAGGACCGGAACGGAGACTGCAACATCCGGTTCTAGTGGCGCATCGAGTGCTTCCGGGTCGAACATATCATCATCACTAGGTACGTCTAGGTTTCTGGACCCACCATTAACCTTGTTCCGTTCGGCTACTCTGGCTTCAGCCGCCGCCCGTGCTTCAGCGAGTGCAGCTGCCGCTAAACCACCAAGGGACTTGCCCGTGCTTGTACCAGCACGCGCCCCGAGTCCTTCAACGGTGCGTTTGAAAAGATGGATACACCCTTCCTCTGCGGTGTTCACATGAGTGATGTGTTCGTCAACCTCCATGGCATAACCGGGCCCATTCTGCGTAGGGGTGGAGTCGCGGTGATCAATGATCTCAGTCTCTTTCAGGGTCGACGGTGCAATCTTAGCTTCAGTAGACTTGGCAATCTTCTGTTTACGCTGATCTTTATCCCACTCCGAAATAGATAGGAGTGAATCCAACATCTCGCCGCTCTTCCGTTTAACTGCAGTCAGTACTGCGGGAACAGCTGTAGAGATCGCAGAAGTGCTAGGGAGAGAACTAGACCCTTCCATTGCCTTGGCCTCGCGTGCCTTCATCAGCCAGGAGGTTCTCTTCCCCAGAGGAAACGGCACAGGTGCGGTGGTCGGAAGTGTGGAACTAGCTAGCACCTCTTGCACGGGCCGCATGGATTTACGCAACGGAGATGGGGCAGGGAGCACCGGGAATCCTGCGATACTAGTCTTTTGGGCTAGCTTCTTCGGGGATGAATCATTCAAAGGAACAGAAATCGCGTGCAAGATTGAAATTGAGTTTGACACAGGAACGGCAGGTAAAGGGGAGGTGAACGCATTTCTTTCGAGGTTGCCCAGAGAGCGAGTGGCGACCGCAGAGAGTAACGGCTCTGTGTGGTTGTTTGTCTGAACTTGAGAAGATTTCACTTGTCGAGGAGAGTCGAAGGGTACCGAAGATTGCGCATCTAAAGACGGATGCTCTTTGGACTTGTAACTCGTACGGATGATGTCGGCGTCGTCCTGTGTGGCAGGGGGTTCCCTGA
This sequence comes from Fistulinella staudtii, assembly GCA_038094235.1. Classification (NCBI taxonomy): domain Eukaryota; kingdom Fungi; phylum Basidiomycota; class Agaricomycetes; order Boletales; family Boletaceae; genus Fistulinella; species Fistulinella staudtii. The sequence goes on along the minus strand of JBBPTS010000135.1, from coordinate 18,616 downwards.
CAATCCCAGGCAGTTCATCGTAATCAGAAGCGATAGGAGACAAAAGTGGTATATCAACTGGATTTCGTTCAAGTGACTCGTCTCCTTCTGAGATCACAGATAGTTCTATCCCAGGTCGGTACTGGGGGGGCATCACAGCAATCTGAGAATCTGGCGCAGCGGAAACAGTGATTTCGGGGACGCTATTTAGCTGATCAGAGTCAGATCGACCGTGCATCTTCTCGGCTAAAATATTCAAAGCTAGTGGCTGATTGTTTGGAAATTTTGGTGGATCCAGTGCATTTCGAGTGCTAGATGCTTCCCCAGCTTGAAGTAGAGCTTTGTGAAAGCTGTTAACAGGAACGTCTTTCGAAGCACTGTGGCTCTGTCAAAGAATAAGAGAGTATCCGCTTTAATGGAGGAAAACCCACATCCAACGAAAACAATGTAGTGGTTTCGACCTTTGCAGACGCAGTGGCAGCGGCCTTGGTTCGCCGAGGAACATTCTTTTTGCGAGCAGGTGTCTTGACTAGTTCGATTATCGGTCTACTAGACTGTAAGGTAAGCCATGATTTTCCAACAGGAAACGCACCCTTGCTTCGGACCGGCGAGAATATGGTCGAGATAATCGTCGAGGAAGATAAATGCATGCGTCTGGACCTGATCCTCGAACAACTGGCGACACGGATCATTGTCCATGGATGCCTTTACAGAGGCCATCCAAGTATGTATTCCGCCTTCTCTGGCATCGCTGTTGGCCATTGGACGTGTTGGGAGAAGGTGTGAACAAACATGAACATACACAATGGGACGCGTCAAGTCACATGACCACACGACACACGCATCATGTCTGCGCAACAATTATACGAGGAAGACGAGGTCGAACGATTCCTCTCTTTCTTTTCTGCAGTGCGTCTCACTTTACAATAAATCACTGCACGCACAAATATCCTTCAGTATGTATCAGAATACAGACTTATCTCCAAAGAGGATGACTCGGTAGCCGATGTTACCGTTACCACTGATCATACACTCTCAGAATACGTCGCCTATGTAAGCAGTCACCCAGTCGAATTTCCTCTTCTCAAAGCAGTAGAATTATCTTCTTCCATATCTACCCCCGGCTACAAGCGCAAAGCCGGCGTTCACTCTCAGACGCTTGGGTTTAACCACACAAAGGCTCTACTTGGCATTATTTCCGGCATACCAC
>JBBPTS010000134.1:0-31129 GCA_038094235.1 Fistulinella staudtii | reverse complement strand
AGGATTCTTCTAAGTGTCGCTGATAAGATCAGGACTTGCAATCGTGCGATAAGATGTCGGAGATTGCCGAGATAAGATAAGATAAGATTGTCGAAATCTAATCTTCTTCAGAGTGCGCCATTGCGCGGAAGTGCTAACGATAGCGATCGTTACAGAAGTATCCTCAAAGGATAGAAGGGAGATTGTACTATCTCCACCCTCAGAAGCGAGATCTGAGATCTCTTAAAGAAGATCTCATCATGGTTGGATCTTAGATGAAGAAGATCAGATCATAGATTGATCCTAGAACTTAGAAGCGGCACATGAGGTTGCCATGAGGTTAGATAGAAGGCAGAGCCTTCTCTTCTATTTGATGGACATAAGAAGAACACATGTTCCCTTATCAGAAGAATGCTGACATGGCCACAGGATAGCTGCAGTGGTACAATAGAAGTATTTACTTATAAGGACGGAGCACAGCCTCCCACTCACTGTATATAAGAAGTAGAGACTGAGCTATGGAAGCTCCAGTCTTGTTCACTTGATACTTTCACCTAATATAGTGATTGTAAAGATTAGTGGGCTCACTTGATCCCAGTTTAGTCCCTGGATACCAAAGGACACTTTCACTTTGACGCTGCGTGTCCTTCTTGCTTCCACATCAAGGACCCTCACACTCAGAAGTTCATGGTGTTAGGTTCACTTCACACGAAGAGAGAAAGATTAGATTTCGACAATCTTATCTTATCTTATCACGGCAATCTCCGAAGATGTTCACACAATTGCATGTCCTGATCTTATCAGCAACACTTAGAAGAATCCTCGAAAGATAGTGTAACCAATGTACTTCCTCAACTATTAAAGGAGGGGAGATAAGATAAGAGTTTTTATCTATACTTTTAAGATGTGATAAGGATCGCCTTCAGAGGGTGCAATGATGGCTGCCTTCAAAGGAATCTTCAATCTTCAGAACCTTGTCAACCCTATCTTTGTGAGGGTAAAGGGCAAGTGGTGGTGTCAGGACTTGTTCACCAATGAAGAGGGGAATGGTTGAGTAAGCAACTCCACTTCAGCTACTGCCAGGAGTCTGATGAAATGAAAAAGCCTCTCAGAGACTTTAGCGAGAAATGTAAAAGGGACTGAGTTCAGGCACTCGAAGTGACCAGTACAAGTCAACTGTCAAGCTGTTATGAATCCAATAAAGTCTCAATGACTTAGACGTTTTCCTTCACTTTCCACTGATATAAGCCAGGTCATGTGACCCATCACATGACAACAAAAGATCACATGATCTAGAAGAGAATGAACCTTTTGCAACAAGTGTCGCACCCTTGGGGACTATTATCCCATTCCTACTTTCCTTATACATAAGGCACTGCCCTTTAATCTCCACCCTGTGCAATTAGCACCGGCACTAGAAGTTACAACATATATGAGTATTTAATCTCCGTTCCCTTCTCTTCCATTTAAGAAGGCACTGCCTTTACTGGCTCTGAAGACCCTTGATACACATTGCATCCTCATGCCTTACTTATTGTCCAATGGCACTTTATGCTCATATGGTACAATTCCATGATATCCGTTTTTAGAAGTATGCACAAACATGTACACATATAACCCTATGAATATATATACCAAGCATCGAACTGGGGAAAGTCCCTCAGTTCAATTGACTTGGTTGTTTCCGCGATTAACAGGACAACTCTCTAAGCAGTCAACTCTCACCTCTCTTTCCTTGTTCTCTTTTTCATTTCACAAGCTACTCAAACTGAGGAGTTACTCTCAGTTGAGTGGCCCTTTATATATTCATGGGCATACATGTGTACATGTTTGTGCATACTACTATAAGTATATTTCTGGGAATCGTACCATATGAGCATAATGTGCCATTGGGCAATAAGTACAACATGAGGATGCATTGTGCATCAAGGATCTTCAGAGCCAGTAAAGGCAGTGTCTTCTGTAATGGAAGAGAAGAAGAATGGAGATTAAATACTTGTGTATGCTGTCAGTGCGTCTTTACACAGGACGGAGATTAAAGGGCAGTGCCCCACATATAAGGAAGGAATAAAACAGGCTAATGGTGCCCAAGGTAGTGACACTTCATCGCAGGGAATCTGGTTACTTCTAGATCAGATGATCTTCATTGTCATGTGATGAGTCATGTGGTTAGTCACGTGACTTGACTTATGTGAGTGAAAGGCAAAAAACATCTAAGTCCAATCCATGGACTTTTGGATTCATAACATCTGACTGATAGAGCACACTGGTTAGTGAAATGAAAAGAGAACAGAGAAGAGGAGGGAACTGAGTAGCGGCCTTATAAGTCTGTCCTAATTAAGTGAAAACTCTAAGACAACCAAACTGAAGACCGTTGTCCCAGTTGGTGTCTCGTATATATACTCATAGACTTGTATGTACATGCTGTGGCATAACTACCATAAGCGTATTTTCTAAGAATCGTATCATAAGAGCATAATTCGCTATTGGGTGATAAGTATTACATGAGGATGCATCGTGCATCGAGGGTCTTCGGAACCAATAAAGGCAGTGCCTTCTGAAATGGAAAGGAAGTAAATGGAGATTAAATACTCGTGTAGGTCGTTACTTCTGATGTCAGTGCTAGTTGCAGAGGACGGAGATTAAAGGGCAGTGCCTCTTGTTTAAGGAAAGAGGAGATGGGCTAACGGTGCCCAAGGGTGTGACACTTTGTCGCGAAGGATTCGTTCTTGTCTAGATCATGTGATCTTCATCGTCATGTGATGCATCACGAGATTGGTCACGTGACTTGGCTTATGTCAGTGAAGAGCGAGGAAAACGTCTAAGTCATTGAGACTTTATTGAATTCGTAACACCATCCCCTTCTCATGGTCTTCAAGTTCCATTGAAGACCCTAATGGGTGACTGGGTGGGATGCGAAGGTGACAGCGCGCACGAAGAGGGTTTTATAGGGGTTTTCTAAGCCGTAGTTTTCATAGAACGACTCGCATAAATGGAGCTTGGGGTTTTTCTCATGGAATTCCGCTATCATCTCTTTGGCGTGGGTGAGGTTCTTCTCAGGTTCCCAGGTACGGTCTTCTTCCAAGTATCCATGCCAATGCACAAGATATTCCCATCTGTTCCGACATTTGCGAGCATCAACGATAAAATTGACTTCATATTCTTTATCCTGATCCTTGGTCACTAGGACTGGACCTGGGTTCTGAACAGGTTGGCTGTCAAGGCGTTCCTTGTATGGTTTGATCCGTGATATGTTTACCACTGGATGGATTTTTATCTGTGAAGGAAGGAGTAGTTTAATGGCATTCCGGCCGATAATTTGTGTGATCTGGAAGGGGCCTAGCCACTTCTCAGAGAGCTTCCGTGATTCCCACGTCAAGCGGAGGTTGTCCGTTGCAAGCAGTACTAGATCGCCGATTTTGTATTCTGGGGCATCGGATCGGTGCTTGTCGGCTTGTTTTTTCATTGCCTCTTGGGCTTTTTCCAGGTTGACAGACGTTTCCATGAGGGTTTGCTCAATTTTCTGAGCTAGTTCATCTGCTGCTGGGGCTTTGGAAGTTCCGGGTTCTATTCCCATTCATGGAGGATATGTCCGTGTGACTTCAAAAGGGGTTTTCTGTGAAGAAGCCTGCTTCTTCGAATTATAAGAGAATTGAGCAATAGGGAGCCATTCACTCCAGTTGTTCTGGTGGTCGCGGATGAACAACCGAAGGTATTGTTGTAGATCCCTGATGATTCGCTCCGTCTGTCCATCTGTTTGCGGATGTGAGGCCGTTGATAGGTGGGGTTTTATTCCGAGATGCATGTACAGATCCTTCATTACTTGTGCAGTGAATTGCGGGCCGCAATCTGACATAATGCTTCGGGGTAGTCCGTGGTTCATCCAAACATGCTCTAAATAGAGCTTGGCCATTTCAAACGTGCTGATGTTTTTGTGGCAGGGGATGAATTCTACTTCTTTAGAAAATTGATCCATTATGGCAAGTATCGAATCATAGCCTTGGGAGATAGGTAGATCAGTGAGAAAGTCGGCAGAAATATCTTTCCATGGCATGTTAGATAGTTCCAGCAGTTGTAACTTGCCGGCTGGAGCCGTGTTCCCTGTTTTCATTTTTTGGCAAGTGTGACACCAGGCCATGTATTCTTTTACGTCTTTGGTCATTCCTGGCCAATAGTAGTGAGTCTGGATAAGGTTCATCGTCTTTTCCACTCCTGGATGTCCTGCCACTGGCGTGTCGTGGTGCACAGTCATTACTGTCATTCGGACCTTTTCCGGGGTGAAGACTTTTCCTTCTTTCCTAAAGACTCCATCATCTGAGAGCTCTGCTCCCTGGTTTTCTATTTGATTGACCTCTGATTCCCAAAGTTGTAATGTTTCCGATCGGATCTGGTCTAGGATTCTGTCCCCATCATCTTTGATACGTGTCAAACGGATCTTATCCGGGGTGATGAGTTGGATGCCCTTATTGTCATTCTCAACTCCTTCTGTATGATCACTTCTTCTAGAGAGTGCATCTGCTGCAGCCATTGCCATTCCAGGTTTATGTACCCAGATGTAGTTGAAGCGAGATAAATATTGACTCCATCGAGCCTGTCTTCTGTTGAGATCCTGCTTCTGCATGAACCACTGGAGATTTGCATGGTCATTCCAGATCTCGAACTGGAAGCACGCCCCTTCTAAATAATGTCGCCATTTTTCGAGTGCCCTGACCACACTTAGCATTTCTTTGTCAAACACCGGGTAATTTCTTTCGATGTCGTTCAGGGCGTGTGAGAAGAATGCAACCGGGTGCCAGTGATCTTCCTTTTTCGTTTCCAGGATTGCCCCTGTGGCAAAATCCGATGTGTCTGTCTGTAGTCTATACTCCATTTCGTCATCTGGGAATGCTAGTATGGGAGCTATGGAAAATGCTTCTTTAAGCCTTTCAAAGGCTGCTTGTTCTTCTGACTGCCACTGGAAGGGCAGGTCTTTCTTTGTGAGGCAGGTTAGTGGCTTTACAATGAATGCATAATCCTTGATGAATTGGTGGTAGAAGTTGGCTAGCCCTAGGAAGCTCCTTACATCATGGAGGTTCCTGTTGTGAATCCGGCCTAGACCCTTGTCTTCCCACAATTCCCAAGCTGTCATCCACGCCCTCACCTCATGTTTGGCTAGATGCCTCATTGCGAGTTCACGGTTCGTTTCTATTTATGCTATCTATGACGTCATGGTCTGGAACCTGACACGTTTCCTTATCTTTACCTCACCGCTACTTATTGACATCATAGAACACTCTAGTCTGCCTCATGTACACAGCATGTTGATCCATGCTCCCTCCTCATGTAGTGATGTCATATGGTCCGTGCATTGTAGTAGATAGTATTTAATAGAAGCGATCAGTGGACAAAGCTCCCCAGCTTTATTCACTTGATCTTTCACCCGAAGACAGCAGCATGAAGACAGCTCTTACCTTTGCCTGGTTCGATACGAACATCAACCATGATCAGACAACGTACAGAAGTCCCTTCACCCTTGAAGCAAAGTCCATCCCTATTTGTTTCCCGTCTAGGAAACCCTCCCTCCATTACATCCTGTTCTTCCCCCTTTGTAGGATATAGAGGCTGACGTTCACGACGCAACTAGCGAGTGGTTGCAGCGTTTCAGTTCCTGGGTTTCGGCCATGCGTGTATAGCATCCACCTTTTCATTATCCATCTTGATTCCATCGTTTCCCACCGTCATTCTGAGGAATTCTACTTCTTCCACAGAGAATGTGCATTTTTCTGGTTTAGCAAAAAGGTCATTTTCTTCTAACCTCTTCAAAACTTCTTTCACGATTCAGTCGTGTTCCTCCTGGGACTCCATTTTCGTGAATATTAGGAGGTCATCGATGTATACAACCACTACATCTTCTAGATCCATAAAGATCTCATTCATCATCGCTTGGAAGGTGGAAGGGGAGTTGCATAACCCAAAGTACATTACTAGGGGTTCAAAGGCTCCTCTGAAGCAAATGAAGGCAGCCTTCCATTCATCTCCTTCCTTGATGCGAACATTATTGTACCCCCATCTGAGGTCGATTTTTGTAAACTTCTTTACTCCTTTGAGCTTGTCTACCAGCTGAGAAATGAGGGGTAGCGGGTAGTTGTTTCGCACCATGTGCTCATTTAGATATCGGTAATCCTGTACCATACTTTTTCTTCCATCCTTCTTTGGAATGAAGAAGACTGGCAAGGTTTGAGGGGATTTAGATGGGCGAATATACCTCTTTCAGAGTTGTTCGTCGATAAAGGCCGAGACTTCTTCCTGTTCTTTTGGTCCCAAAGGGATCAGTTTCCCCTTCTTCAGGATGAAGGTGTCTTTTAGATCGATAGCGTGATCCCAAGGTTTTCTTATTGGCATTCTTTCAGAATCTTTTTCCTCAAACACCTTTAACCATTTATGGAAGCGGGCCGGCACCAGTTGTGCAGGTAGCTTCTTTTCTTCTTTTGGTTTTTCTATTGTTGTCCTTATATGATATGCCATTCAGGCATTATCTTGTTCCTCCTTGTCGCATGTTACCAAGAATTCGCTTCTATCTTGGAGCATGTGACAGGTATGAGGGCATCATGTGAATTTAAGGTCCCCGGATCTCCAGTCGATCTCCAGGTTGTGCTTTTTTAGCCAATTAAACCCTATGACCAGAGGGAAGGTGGCAATATCTGTTACTTCTGCCTCTATCCTTTCTCGATGTCCTTTGTAATTGATCTGGATTTGGGCTGTGTGGGTGATCCGACCCACGGAATTGTGGGTACCATCAACGTTGATGACAGAGATGGGGTGATGTAATTTCCTCATGGGGATTTGGTGCTTCTCGGCCCATGTTTTGTCGATGAAGATTACATTCGCCCTGCTGTCAAGGAGGGCTTTTACTGTGCTCCAGACACAGTTCTTCTGATCGGGAAACATGTGGATTTTGAGTGAGATTTCGTCTTTGGTTCTCACCGATCTAGTGTAAAGTTCTTCCGGAAAGAGGGTCATATCTTCCTTTTCATTGTAAGAGGAATCAAGCGTGCATTTCTGGTCTGCACTGCGCTCATCAAGAGACGCCTCTGACCGTATATTGACGATGTCCGTAAAGTCCAAGGAAGAATACTTATTATTGGCAAACTGTTTTTCCGGTTTTAGTTCACCTTCCCTTTTCCCTCCTGACGAAATACTCTTGCATCTGATCAAAGGTTTTCCCCTTGATCTTGTTCCAGGGGTCTGTCACCTGCGGGTTTTCGTCGGCTACTTCCCACAAGGTGGCTCCTTCTTCTTTTGGAGCGCTTCTTCTTTCAGGAGCTTGTGACGTCTTTGTGCCCCTGGCATTTCTGTTGCCTTTCCAGCATTCCTTCTTGTGCTTGCCTCCAAGCCATTTGCATTCAGGGCAAGATATCTTGGGTTTTGGGCAGTCTTTCAGAAGATGCCCTGTCTGTCCACAGTTGAAACACGCCCCTTTGGAGGTTTCTCTTGCGGAGGAGGTGGCCTGTCGAGCCAAGGAAGGGGGTGGGGTGTTGTGTATATTTTGCCCCGTATACATCCAGTATGCTTCATAGGCCTTGCCAATTTTTCGTATATTGGTCAAGGTTGTGCTGATGAACAGACTCCACTGGTCTGTCCTGAATAGTTCTTGCCGGATCTTGTCGGATACAGCTTGTTCAAGCAGGAGTACCCCATGCTTGTCACTGAGATTGGCCCTATTGTTGGCCACTTGCCACTTGGCGAGGAAGGTGTTGATGTCATCTCTTCCTTGTTTTAATTTGGTGATATTCACCATTGCCCAGTCACAGTGCAACATTGGCTTCATCAGGCCTTTGAACTCCGTTTCAAATTCCTCCCAGTATTTGAACGTTGTCCTTCCTTGTAGGAGTTTTTCCAACTCCGATTGTGCCCAGGGTCCTCCTTTTTGCCCCTTTAGACGTGACAACACCACTCTCATTCCTTCCATGAGCTTGATGTCATACTCTTGTTCTCCAGTGATTGGATTTAGCTTATCTGTCCCATCGCTGTACTTTGCTTTTATTAAGAAAAATGGATTCAATCTGAGCCAGGATCTCATCTTGATCCACCACTCATCGAATTTGGCTTTTGACCCATCATATTCTCCGGGGTCTTTGAACACTTCTACTTTTCCAGTTGCTATTGGGGTGGCCATTGCCAATACCTACTGCACTTGGTCCCTTTCTGCCTGTATTTTTCTTAATGCTTGGGCCTGGAGGTTCATTTCCTCGACCATCGCCTGCATTTGGTTTCTTAAGGCATCAAGCTGTTCTTCATATGACATTATAGCAGGAAAAGTTGTTTAATATTAGAAGGGGGAGGTGGCTATCTCTGCACAGATACGCGAGGAGCTTCTTTTGGCTTCCTTCTGACCCAAGGCCTTACTTCTTGGCCTTCTTCAAAAGATATGATGCACAGAGGGGGGAACGTGGGTCTGACTGTGCCTTTGACATGTATGGGTAAACCTTCTTTGCCTGCTTCTTTTTCAGGCCTTCCTCTGTCTGTACTCCTATCTCCGATATGCCTCATTTCTCTCCTAAGAGTCCTACTAGCTTCCCTTCTTTCAACCCGTTCAGAAAGGCAATACGATCCCCACTGTATGTATCGAGTCTGTCTGCCGTACCACGAAGATCCAATCCAGTCTCTTCTGCCTTCTCTACCAGGTACTCAATCTTGAGCAGGAGGTAGGGTCCCTGGAGCTCCTCATAGAAGCTGGGGGCGAGTCAGTTGGAGCATTGCCTTCGTTCGGCTTGCTCGATGAGGTCAGTTATGCTTTGGATGAAGAGGCCTGCCTCTTGGTTGAACTTCTGGTGCGAGGCTACTACCTCGGGGTTGAGTGGCGCCAGTTCATTGGTGAAGAGATCTGTAGGGGGGGTGGAGGAAATGGAGAAGTGCAATGAAGGCACTGTTTTTATGAGTACTAGTGAGGTAGGTTACTTCTGGGGGATGTTACTTCTTTACTCATCCTATGTTGTGCAGCTTCTTCTGGGTGGCCTTCAGCAAGGAGGTTCTTCTTGACGGTGAAGTGGGTAGTTTGGTTGTAGTGAAACGAAAAGAGAACAGAGAAGAGGAGGGAACTGAGTAGCTGAAACGAAAAAGCCTCTCTGAGACTTTAGCGAGAAATGTAATAGGACTGAGTTCAAGCACTCAAAGCGACCAATACAAGTCAACTGTCAAGCTTCTCAAACTGAGGAGTTACTCTCAGTTGAGTCACCCATATATATTCATAGGTATATGTGTGTATATGTTTGTATATAATACCATAAGCGTATTTCTAGGAATCGTACCATATGAGCATAATCTGCCATTGGGCGATAAGTGAAACATAAGGATGCCATGTGCATCAAGGGTCTTCGGAATCAATAGGGCAGTGCTCTTCTGAAATGGAAGAGAAGTAAAAACGGAGATTAAATAGTTGTGTAGGTTGTTACGTCTGATGCCGGTGTCAATTAGTCCGGGCAGAGATGAAAGGGCAGTGCCCCGCATATTAGGAAAGTGGGAACAGGCTAATGGTGCCCAAGGGTGCGACACTTTGTTGCGAAGGATTCATTCTCTTCTAGATCATGTGATCTTTTATCGTTATGTGATGTGTCACAAGGTTAGTCACGTGACCTGGCTTATATCGTTCAAGAGTGAGAAATCTTCTAAGTCCAGTGGACTTTATTGGATTCGTAACAGTAGCGGCCTTGTAAGTCTGTCCTAATTAAGGGAAAACTCCAAGACAACCAAACTGAGGACCGTTGTCCCAGTTGGTGTCTCGTATATATACTCATAGACTTGTATGTACATGTTGTGGCATAACTACCATAAGTGTATTTTCTAAGAATCATATCATAAGAGCATAATTCGCTATTGGGTGATAAGTATAACATGAGGATGCATCGTGTATCGAGGGTCTTCGGAACCAATTAAGACAGTGCCTTCTGAAATGGAAAGGAAGTAAACGGAGATTAAATACTCATGTAGGTCGTTACTTCTGATGTCGGTGCTAGTTGCACAGGATGGAGATTAAAGGGCAGTGCCCCTTGTTTAAGGACAGAGGAGACAGGCTAATGGTGCCCAAGGGTGCAACACTTTGTCGCGAAGGATTCGTTCTTGTCTAGATCATGTGATCTTCATCGTCATGTGATGCGTCACGAGATTGGTCACGTGACTTGGCTTATGTCAGCGAAGAGTGAGGAAAATGTCTAAGTCATTGAGACTTTATTGAATTCATAACAGTTAGATGTGAGATCTAAGTAAACAAGACTAGAGGGCATCTATTGCTAGCCCTGCTACTTATATATATCTTCTGATGAGGCAGTGTAAGGCCTCATATGGTAAATACTGTATCGTACAACTGTGGCTATCCTGTGGCCATGTCAGTGTCCTTCTGATAAGGGAATATGTGTTCTCCTCATGTACATCAAATGGAAGAGAAGGCTTCTGCCTTCTATCTAACCTCATGGCAACCTCATGTGCCACTTCTGGACTTCTAAGTTCTAGGATCAATCTATGATCCGATCTTCTTCTTCTAAGATCCAGCCATGATGGGATCTTCTTCAAGAGATCTCAGATCTCACTTCTGATGGTGGAGATAGTGCAGTCTCCCTTCTATCCTTCAAGGATTTCTTCTAAGTGTCGCTGATAAGATCAGGACATGCAATTGTGTGATAAGATTCGGAGATTGCCATGATAAGATAAGATAAGATTGTTGAAATCTAATCTCTCTCTTTGTGTACCATTATGCGGAAGTGATAATGATAGTGACCATTACAGATAGAAGGGAGATCGCACTATCTCCACCATCAGAAGTGAGATCTGAGATCTTATAAGGAAGATCCCATCATGGTTGGATCTTAGATGAAGAAGATCAGATCATAGATTGATCCTAGGACTTAGAAGTCCAGAAGCGGCACATGAGGTTGCCATGAGGTTAGATAGAAGACAGAGCCTTCTCTTCCATTTAATGGACATGAGGTGTTACAAATCCATAAAAGTCCTGTGGACTTAGACATTTTTCTCTTTCGACTCATATAAGCCAGGTCACGTGACCAACCACGTGACTCATCACATGATGACTAAGATCACATGATCTAGAAGAACCGAATCCTTCACGACAAAGTGTTGCACCCTTGGGCACCATTAGCCTGTTCTCACCTTCCTTATATGTGGGGCACTGCCCTTTCATCTCCGCCCAGTGCAATTAGCACCAGCATCAGAAGTCACACATGCATGACTATTTAATTTCCGTTACACTTCTCTTCCATTACAGAAGGCACTGCCTTATTGGTTCCAAAGACCCTTGATGCACATTGCATCCTCATGCCCTACTTATCGCCCAATGGCGCATTATGCTCATATGGTACAATTCCTACAATTACACTTATGGTAGTTATGCCACAAACATGTACACACATCTCTATGAATATATAAACCAGGCTGCTTTGCTGAGGATGATTCCTCAGTCAAAGTAACTTGGTGGTGCAGACTTTAAAGCCCCTGAGTCCTTTACTCCGACATCTTCCCTTAAAGTCATTGATTGGCTTTTTTGTTTCACTTTACTTTGACTATCTACTTCACCGACGATAAGAACATCCTCACTAAAGGTCACCCTCAAGAAGACACTGCAAAATAGGACAATTAAAGAAGTAACATCCTCCCAGAAGTACCTTCGATCCATGCACTAACAGGACCAGTGCCATCATCACACTTCTCCATCTCCTCTACCCCTCCCACAGACCTCTTCCAAGAGGAACCCCTCCCTTTCGACCAAGAAGTCGAAGCATCTTACGTGAAGTTCAAGAAAGACACCAACCTCTTCATTCAACAGATCGACGACCTTATGCACCAGGCGCAGAGATGACAGTGCCTGAACAAGAAAGCCCCTGACTTCTTCGAGGAAATCCAAGGACCGTACTTACTGTTAGAAACAGAGTACCTCGTTACCCTAGCTGAAGAGAAAGGCTTGGAACTTCATGGTCTGATGGATCTACTAGATACGTACAGTGGGGATCGCACACATTGTCTGAATGAGTTGAGAGAAGGATGCCAACCAGGACCCTCAGGAGGGAAAAGAGACAGATCAGAGATAGGCATTGAAACAAAAAGCCAACTGAGTGACTTTAGGAGGAGAGGGTCGAGTAGAGGACTCAGAGATGACTTTAAGTCGAAACTGCCAAGTTACTCTAACTGAGGAATCGTTCTCAGCAGAGCACCTTGGTTTATATATTTCATGGTTAGTTGTACATGTTGTGGCATATCTACCATAAACATATTTCTAGGAATCGTACCATATGCGCATAATGTGCCATTGGGTGATAAGGATAACATGAGGATGTGGTGAGCATCAAGGGTCTTCGGAGCCAATAAAGGCAGTGCCTTCTAAAATGGAAGAGAAGTGAACGGAGATTAAATACTCATGTGTGTTGTTATGTCTGATGCCGGTGCCAGTTGCACAGAACGGAGATTAAAGGGCAGTGCCCCATGTATAAGGAAAGTAGAAACGGGCTAGTGGTGCCCAGGGGTGCAACACTTGTTGCGAAGGATTCGGTCTCTTCTGGATCATGTGATCCTCATCGTCATGTGATGTGTCACAGGGTTAGTCACGTGACCTGGTTTATGTCAGTCGAAAGTGAAAGAAGACGTCTAAGTCATCAAGACTTTATTGGATTCGTAACAGGCATACAGATGGACAAAGGCCTGATAAAGAAGCGGGCAAGGAGACAGTACCCATACACTTCCAAAGCGAGATCAGACCCTCGCTCCCCCCTCCGTGCCTCATACCTATTGAAGAAGGCGAAGAAGTAAAGCCTTGGGTTAGAAGGAGATTGAAAGAAATCCCTCAGGTATCACTGCAGCGATAGCCACCCACCAATAAACCTTTTTTTCTGCTACCATGTCCTATGAAGAGCAACTTAATGAGCTCTGAAACCAGATGCAGGCCATGTATGCTCAAGTGTCCCAGCAGGCACAAGAGATACAGAACCTAACAGAGCAAAGGAATCAAGCCCTCGCTCTGGCAAATACCCAAGGAAGGGGAAATCCCTCCTCAAGCAGTAGCAGGATAGAGGCATTCAAGGACCCTGGAGAATATGACGGGTCAAAAGCCAAATTTGATGAATGGTGGATCAAGATGAGATCTTGGCTCCACTCGAACCCCTTTTTCTTGGCAAAGGCGAAGTACAACAATGGAACGGATAAGATAGATCTGATCACAGGAGAACAAGAGTATGAGATAAAACTCATAGAAGGAATAAGAGCAGTCCTCTCTCACCTCAAAGGACAGAAGGGAGGGCCCTGGGCTCAGTTGGAGCTAGAAAAACTCCTCCAGGGCTATACTTCATTCAAGAGGTGGGATGACTTCGAGACAGAATTCGAAGGGCTCATGAAGCCAATGCTACATTGTGACTGGGCTATGGTAAACGTCACCAAGCTTTGACAAGGAAGGGATGACATCGATACATTCCTTGCAAAATGGCAAGTGGCAAACAACCGCCCCAACCTGTCAGATGAACACAGAGTAGTACTTCTTGAGCAGGCGGTAAATGACGACATCCGCCAAGAACTCTTTCAAACCGACACACACTCTCTATACATCTCCACAACCCTTACCCAGATAAGGAAAATCGGGAAGGCATTTGAGGCCTATAAAATGTATACAGGTCAAAACATGGGGAAAATGTTCTCTCCTCCACAGTAAAGTGCTGCCACTGCCACCTCTTCCAGCATGCCAAAAGGAGCGTGCTTCAACTGTGGTCAGATGGGGCATTTGTTAAAAGATTGCCCAAAACCAAAAATTTCCTGCCCTGAATGCAAATGGCATGGATAGCATATCACATCAGGGCAGCTATAGAAAAACCAAAAGAGGAAAAGAAGTCCCCCATACAACTGGTGCCAGCGCGCTTCCACAAATGGTTAAAGGTGTTTGAGGAAAAAGATTCTGAAAGAATGCCCATAAGGAAACCCTAGAATCATGCCATAGATCTCAAAGACACGTTCGTTCCAAGAAAAGGAAAATTAATCCCTCTAGGACCAAAGGAACAGGAAGAAGTCTCAGCATTTATTGACGAACAACTATGAAAAGGGTATATTCGACCCTCCAAATCTCTACAGACTTCCCCAGTTTTCTTTGTGTCAAAGAAGGATGGATGAAAACAAATGGTACAGGATTACCGTTACCTAAACAAACATACAGTTCACAATAACTACCCTTTGCCCCTCATTTTGCAACTGGTAGACAAGCTCAAAGGAGCAAAGAAGTTCATGAAGATCAACCTCAGATGGGGTTACAACAATGTTCACATTAAGAAAGGTGACGAATGGAAGGCAGTGTTTGTGTACTTCAGAGGAGCATATGAACCCCTAGTCATGTACTTTGGGTTATGCAACTCCCCTTCCACATTCCAAGCAATGATGAACGAGATCTTCATAGACTTAGAAGATATAGTGGTGGTCTACATTGATGACCTCCTTATATTCACAAAAACAGACTCCCAGGAGGAACATGACCAGATTGTGAAAGAAGTCTTGAAGAGGTTAGAAGAAAACTACCTCTTCGCTAAACCAGAAAAATGTACTTCCTCCATGAAAGAAGTAGAATTCCTCGGAATGACCGTGGGCAAAGAAGGGATCAAAATGGATAACGAAAAAGTAGAAGCTATCCAAGTATGGCCCAAGCCCAGGAACCTTCATGATGTACAAAGCTTCCTCGGTCTGGCTAACTTCTACCATCGATTCATCAAAGACTATGCTTCGATAGCGAAACCACTCACCTGCCTCACCAAAAAGGACCTACCCTTTCAGTGGCAGGCAGAAGAACAAGAAGCTTTTGAAAAGCTCAAAGAAGCATTTTCCATGGCACCTATTCTAGCATTTCCAAATGATGAAATGGAGTATAGACTACAGATGGACACATCGGATTTTGCCACAGGGGCAATCCTGGAAATGAAAAAGGAAGACTGTTGGCATCCAGTTGCCTTCTTCTCCCATGCCCTCAATGACACCAAAAGGAATTACCCGGTGTTCGACAAAGAAATGCTCAGTGTGATAAGGGCACTCAAGAAATGGTGACATTATCTAGAAGGAGCAGGCTTCCAGTTCGAGATCTGGAATGACCATGCAAATCTTCAATGGTTCATGCAAAAACAAGATCTGAACAGACAATAGGCTCGATGGAGTCAATATTTATCCCGATTCAACTACGTCTGGGTCCACAAGCCTGGAATGGCAATGGCCGCAGCAGATGCACTTTCTAGAAGAAGTGATCATGCAGAAGAAGTTGAGAATGACAACAAAGGCATCCAACTCATCACCCCGGATAAGATCCATTTGACACACATCAAAGATGATGGGGACAGAATCTTAGACCAGATCCAATCAGAAACCTTACAACTTTGCGAATCGGAGGTCAACCAAATTGAAAACCAGGGAGCAAAACTCTCAGACAATGGAGTCTTTAAGAAAGAAGGCAGAATCTTCACACCGGAAAAGGTCTGCATGATGGTAATGACCGCCCACTATGATACACCAGTGGCAGGACATCCAGGAGTAGAGAAGACAATGAGCCTAATCCAGACTCACTACTATTGGCCAGGAATGACTAAAGATGTAAAAGAATATGTGGCCTGGGGTCACAGCTGTCAAAAAATGAAAACAGGGAATACAGCCCCAGCCAGCAAGTTACAGCTGCTGGAACTCCCAAACATGCCATGGGAAGATATCTCTGCTGACTTTCTCACCAACCTACCCATCTCCCAAGGCTACGATTTGGTACTCGCTGTCATGGATCAATTTTCCAAAGATGTGGAATTTGAAATGAAAAAGCCTCTCAGAGACTTTAGCAAGAAATATGAAGGGACTGAGTTCAGGCACTCAAAGTGACCAATACAAGTCAACTGTCAAGCTACTCAAACTAAGGAGTTACCCTCAGTTGAGTGGCCCTTTATATATTCATGGGCATATGTGTGTACATGTTTATACATAGGTCTATATATGTATTTCTGAGAGTCGTACCATATGAGCATAATGTGCCATTGGGTGATAAGTAAAGTATAAGAATGTGTCGTGCATCAAGGGTCTTCGGAGCCAATAAAGACAGTGCCTTCTGAAATGGAAGAGAAGTAAACAGAAATTAAGTAGTCGTGTACATCGTTACTTCTGATGCCAGTGCCAGTTGTACTGGGTGGAGATTAAAGGGCAGTGCCCCACATATAAGGAAAGTGGGAACGGGCTAATGGTGCCCAAGGGTGCAACACTTTGTCGCAAAGGATTCGGTTCTTCTAGATCATGTGATCTTCATCGTCATGTGATGTGTCACGGGTTAGTCACGTGACCTGGCCTATGTCAATCGAAAGTGAAGAAAAAAACATCTAAGTTCTTCAGGACTTTATGGATTTGTAACAGAATTCATCCCCTGTCACAAAACCATTAGCTTGTTTGAAATGGCTAAGCTCTACTTAGAGTGGGTTTGGACAAATCATGGCCTTCCCCAAAGCATCGTGTCAGATTGCGGCCCCCAGTTCACCACACAAGTTATGAAAGATCTGTGCATATGCTTAGGAATAAAACCCCACCTATCAATGGCCTCACATCCACAAATGGATGGACAGATGGAGTGAATCATCAGGGACCTACAACAATACCCCCAGTTGTTCATCTGCGATCACCAGAACAACTGGAGCAAATGGCTCCCAATCACTCAATTCTCCTATAACTCAAAGAAGCAAGCTTCTTCCCAGAAAACCCCCTTTAAAGTAACCCGAACATACCTACCACAGATGGGAATAGAACCGGGAACTTCTAAAGCCCCAGCAGCAGACGAACTAGCTCAGAGGATTGAGCAAACTCTCACAGAAACATCCACCAATCTAGAAAAAGCCCAAGAGGCAATGAAAAAACAAGTCGACAAGCATCGATCTGGTGCCCCTGAATACAAGATAGGTGATCAGGTGCTGCTTGCAGCAGACAACCTCCGCTTGATGCGAGAATCACAGAAGCTATCTGAAAAGTGGCTAGGCCCCTTCCAGATTATACAGATTATCGGCCAGAATGCCATTAAACTACTCCTTCCTTCACAGATAAAAATACATCCGGTGGTAAACATATCATGGATTAAACCTTACAAGGAGCACCTTGACGGCCAACCTGTTCAGAACCCAGGACCAGTCCTAGTGACTGAGGACCAGGATGAAGAATATGAAGTAGATTTCATTGTCGATGCTTGCAAACGATGGAATAAGTGGGAATATCTCATGCACTGGCATGGATACTTGGAAGAAGACCGCACTTGGGAACCTGAGAAGAACCTCACCCACATCAAAGAGGCGATAGTGGAATTCCATGAGAAGAACCTCAAACTCCACTTGTGTGAGTCCTTCTATGAAAACTTCAGACTTAATAATCCTTACAAAACTCTCTTCATATGCGCTGTCACTTTCCAACCATCCATTAGGGTCTTTGATGGAACTTGAAGACCATGAGAAGGGGATGGTGTTACGAATCCATAAAAGTCCTATGGACTTAGATGTTTTTCTCTTTTGACTCATATAAACCAGGTCATGTGACCAACCATGTGACTCATCACATGATGACTAAGATCACATGATCTAGAAGAACCGAATCCTTCGCAACAAAGTGTCACACCCTTGGGCACCATTAGTCCATTCTCACCTTCCTTATATATGGGGCACTGCCCTTTCATCTCTGCCCAGTGCAATTAGCACTGGCATCAGAAGTCACACATGCATGACTATTTAATTTCCGTTACACTTCTCTTCTATTACAGAAGACACTACCTTATTGGTTCCAAAGACCCTTGATGTACATTGCATCCTCATGCCCTACTTATCACCCAATGGCGCATTATGCTCATATGGTATGATTCCTACAATTACACTTATGGTAGTTATGCCACAAACATGTACACACATCTCTATGAATATATAAACCAGGCTACTTTGCTGAGGATGATTCCTCAGTCAAAGTAACTTGGTGGTGCAGACTTTAAAGCCCCTGAGTCCTTTACTCCAACATCTTCCCTTAAAAGTCATTGATTGGCTTTTTCATTTCAAACCCGAGGAAAGTGCGGACTTGTCATGTGCTTTTCGGTGTGGGCCATTCTAGTATTGCGTCCACCTTTTCCTGTTCCATGGTAATGCCGTGCTTGCTCATGATCATTCCTAGGAAGAGTACTTCTTCTACTCTGAAGGTGCACTTTTTGGGTTTAGCGAAAAGGTCATTGTCTTCTAGCCGTCAAAGGACTTCTTCTATGGTTTTATCATGCTCTTCCTGGCTTCCTCCTTTTGTGAAGATCAGGAGATCATTGATGTATACCACTACCATATTGTCCATGTCTGCAAAGATTTCATTCATCATGGCTTGGAAGGTAGAGGGGAAATTCATCAGTCCGAAGTACATGACAAGTGGTTCAAAGGCGCCTTTGAAACATATGAAGGCTGCCTTCCATTCGTCTCCTTCTTTTATTCAGATGTTATTGTATCCCCATCGGAGGTCTATCTTTGTGAACCTTGTTGCTCCCTTGAGTTTGTCTACTAGAGTGCTGATGAGTGGCAGGGGGTAGTTGTTTTGTATGGTGTGGGAGTTGAGGTATTGGTAATCCTGTACCATCCTCTTTCATCCATCCTTCTTTGGTACGAAAAACACAGGGGAAGTCTGTGGTGACTTGGAAGGCCATATGTATCCCTTCCAAAGCTGATCATCTAGGAAGGCTGCAACTTCCTCCTGCTCTGTGACTGAGAGTGGAATTATCTTTCTCTTCTTGGGCACGAAGGTCTCTTTCAATTCGATTTCGTGATCCCATGGCTTCCTGAGTGGCATTCTCTCTGATTCATGTTGAGAGAATACTTTTAGCCATTTATGAAACCTAGCCGGGACCAGTTCTTCTGGTGTTTTGTTGATGGAAGTTTCCTTCTTTAGGGTTGCCCTGATTTTATATGCTTCTCAAGCATTTTCTTCTTCTTCTTTTTCGCACTGGGCTATCCAGATGCTTCTTTCCTGAAGTAGGAGACAGGATTGTGGGCATCTGGTCATCTTCACTTCTCCTGTCTATCAATCTATCTCCAGGTTGTGGCGCTATAGCCATGTGAAGCCTATGACCAGATCATATTTATATAGATCTGTCACGTTGGCTGTCACCCTTTCTCTATGTCCATCGAAGTTGATGATGATGTTGGCAGTGTGTGTGATGTTTCTGGCCAAGTTCTTGGTACCATCCACATTGAACACTGGTATAGGTCATGTTAGTTTCTTCGTAGGGATTTGGTTCTTTTGCACCCATCATTCATCAATGAAGGTTACGTTGGCTCCGCTGTCTAGCAAGGCTCTTCCTTGTATGAAATTCTTCTTATCTGCTGAGATTCCTAGGGTCATGACAATTTCTTTTCTCTTGATTTGAGCTGATCTGGTGGCTAGTACATTGGGGATTTCTTCTTCCTTTGGATCCTCTTTCTTTATTGGGGAATCAAGCATGCATGTCTCGTCTGCACTGCGCTCTTCTTGAGCCACCCCTGATGTTATACAGTGTTCTTCTGGGATAAATACTTCTGGATCCATAAGTGATTCAAACCTATTTGTAGACTAAAGCCCCTTCTTCAGTTTGCACGTCCTTTTCCCTTCTGTGCTCTCCTGACAAAATATTCTTGCATTTCATCCATGGACATCCCTTTTAGGTCTGCCATTGAATCGTTGATCTTCAGTGTCTTGTCGGCCACTTCCCAGGAGGTTGCCGGCTCTTCCTTTTTGTGGGCTCCTTGGGCGTTCTTCTTCATCTTGGGACATTCTCTTTTATGTTGTCCTCCGGACCAACCACAGTCTTCGCATCTGTTCTTCGGCTTGCTGCAGTCTCTGGCAAAATGCCCTGTCTGACTGCAGTTGTAGCAACTTCTTGTTGGGGGGTTGGTGGAGGCGGTGGTGATGCTAGGTCCTTCTCTTTTTTGGGGTTGCGCTCCCTGTTTCTTCAGATTGGCAGCCATTCGGAAGGTCTCTTGGTTTTTACCAATGTCCCATATTTCTTCAATAGTTTCTTCTATTGTCTCTTTCCTTCTGTTGTTATGGAAGAGACTTTCTTTATAAAGAAGTTGACATTCTTCTCAAGGATGCAGACTCCGTGTCTGTCGTTGACCTTGGCCTGGATCTGTAGAGATCTCCATCAGGCGAGGAACTCATCTACATCCATATTGTCTTGTTCTAGCCTTTCAAGGTCCATGACAACAGAGTCTTTTTATAGCATGGGCCTGAACATGCTTTCGACCACTTTGGAGAAGTCTTCCCAGCTTTGGAAGCATGCTCCATGTTTGTTCATCTGGTCTAGTTCGGCTTCTGCCCAATTTCCAGCTTTCCTTCCTTTCATCCTTGATAGGACTGCCACTAATCTTCTTTCTAAGTCTGGCTCCATTAGCCTCCTTCCATTAATCAAGATTGGTTGGCCTGAGGCATCCAGGGAGTCTTTCATGAAGGTCTGTTCATTTATGTTGATGAAGGTCCTTATCTTTGTCCACCATTCATCGAACTCCTTTGGGTTTCCTTTGAATTCTCCAGGGTCGGCAAACACTTCTACCTTTCCACTTCCTCCTCCTAATCTGGCCCAAGAGAACATCTCCAGGAGGTCTCTTGTCCTTTGTTCAGCAGCTGTTGCCCTATCGTTTGCAACCCTGAGTTGTTGTTCCATTAACCAGGCTGCATCAATCATAGTGTCTTTATTGATCCGGTTTTGGATAGACTTGTTTTCGAGGGAGGTGATGTATGCCATGAGGCTGTTGAAGTCTTCTTGGGAGAGGGTGGCCATTTCTTCTGTGGTGGGGTGTTTTTCTGTTTCTTCTGGTGTAAGCTTGTGAACCTTCTTAACAAGTGGTGAATGTCTATTTCAAGTACACAGGTTTATGTCTCTTTCTCTTTACTTCCTCACTATCCTGAGGTTGCAACATGGTCATAGGTACCAGCTCTTGGTGGGGATGTCACCTCGTTTCTTCTGAGGGATGGGGTTGTAGGGTCTCTCCCTTCTTTTGGAGATGATGGCAGATGAATGGGGTGGGGTGGGAAATCTGGGGAGCTGTACCTCTACTTCTTCTTGTTTGGGGGTCCTGACTGTGGCTCTGCCCAATAGTTCTTCTATCCTCACTGTTCCTGCTTCCTCCAAGCCTAAGCGATGGGCCTCTCTTCCTAGGGCGATCGTTTCTACTACTACAAACACTGGCTTTATCTCCTCATAAAAGGTCCCAATTGGTCTCCCAGTATTGTACCTTTCAATGGTGGTGGTGAGGAGGGCGTGTAGGTGGTTTCTGAAGTGGTTGATGTCCTCGACGTCCTCAAGGTACTTTGCTTCTTCTTCTTCTGAGTGGTGGAGGGGTGAGGATGAGGGAAAGGAAGGTGATGAACTTTCTGAAAAGATTCTGGACACTACCGAGACTTAGTATATCAGGAATAAGTGGGGGGGTGTGTTACTGTGTAAATGCCGTGGTTTCTTGGTAGTTGGTCGGTTACGAGGTTCTTTCTCAGCGATGCTCTTCTTGCGATGTGGGCATGGCTTGTGTGTGGACAAAGATGTAGTCTTGCTTAAGTGAAATGCAAAGACCTTCTTATCTTCAAGGATAGCCTTTCAAAGGTGTAGTGTGCTTATTCAGCAGGAGGAGGGGAGGACTGAGTCTGACTGGTAGAGCATGGCCATAGACGTGAGATCCAAGTAAGCAAGACTGGGGTTTTACCAGTTGAGCTACCCGGCTATATATATGCAGAGATACATGGTTGTGTCTATCCTAATCGAGGCAGAGCTTATCTAGGCTGTGTGTGAGAAGTGATAAGAACATCAGAAAGTCTATCAGAAAAGCATAGCTGAGATAACGGTAATGAAAAAGGCATGTGTTACATGAGGCATAGGAATGGAAGCAGTGGAAATAAGTGTGTGAACATAATGGACTGTGCTGACCAATATGGATAGATGAGATCTGTATCTAGATTGGGTCTTCCTTATGTCAGCGAGAGCATGGGAAAAAAGAGAGAGAGAAAAGAGACTAAGTCCTTCACAATCATGTGATATCTGATAAGATACTGGAGATTGCCAAGATAAGATAAGATGCCTTTGCTAGTCAATAGCATAGTGGTTTGGGTTGTGCATCTATGCCAGTTCTTGCCATCACTTCTAGGTCTGAAGTATGAAAGTAACGAGCTGTTACAATCCCTTTATCAGTCAAAGAACAAGAAGAAGTAGCTGTCTTCATTGATGACCAACTATGAAAAAGGTACATCAGACCCTCGAAATTCCCCCAAACCTCTTCAGTATTCTTCATACCCAAGAAAGACAGAAGAAAATGAATGGTGTAAGATTATCGCTACCTAAACGAGCACACCATTCACAATAATTATCCACTGCCACTAATCGCCCAACTAGTCGACAAGCTACAAGGAAGCAAACTGTTCACAAAAATTGAATTGTGATGGGGATATAACAATGTACAAATCAAGGAGGGAGACAAATGGAAAGCAGCCTTCATTTGTTTCAAAGGGGCTTATGAACCACTAGTGATATACTTCAGGCTGATGAACTCCCTGTCCACCTTCCAAGCAATGATGAATGAAATCTTCACAGACATGGATGACATAGTGGTGGTATACATTGACAATCTGTTGATTTTCACCAAAACCACCAACCAAGAAGAACATGACAAGGTCATGCAGAAGGTCCTGGAAAGGTTAGAAGAAAACAACCTTTTTGCCAAACTAGAGAAGTACACCTTTGGGGTGTCAGAAGTAAACTTCTTAGGAATGGTAGTAGGACAAGAAGGGATCAAGATGGAAGAGGAAAAGGTCAATGCCATACTAGACTGGCCAATCCCAAAAGGCACTCAACAAGTCCATGCTTTCCTCAGACTAGCAAACTTCTATCAAAGATTCGCAGAAGACTTCACACAGGTTGCAAGATCACTAAACAACCTAACTAAGAAGGACAAGGTCTTTAGTTGGACAGAAAAGGAACAAGAAGCTTTTGATAAGCTGAAACAGAAGTTTGTCACAGCACCAGTGCTAGCATTTCCAAATCAAGAAAAAGAGTATCGATTGGAAACGGACACTTCCAACTTCACCACAGGGGCAGTACTATCCATCAAAGGAAATGATGAGAAGTTTAGGCCAGTCACCTACCTCTTGCACTCCATGTCCCCAGAAGAAAGAAACTACCTGGTCTTTGAAAAAGAAATACTCAGTGTCATAAGAGCATTAGAAGAATGATGCCACCACCTAGAAGAGGCCAAACATATGTTTGAAATCTGGAATGACCACGTAAACCTCCAATGGTTCATGTAGAAGCAAAATCTATCCAGAAGGCAAGTACAATGGTCATAGTACCTCTCCAGATTCGACTATCTTTGGGTGCACAAGACAGGATCCTGAAAAGGAAAAGCCAACTAGTGACTTTAGAGGGAAGTACTGAGTAGAGAGCTCAGGGTTGACTTTAGAAGGTCTGCACCACCAAGTTACTCTAACTGAGGAATCGTCCTCAGCAGAGTAATCCGGTATATATATTCTATAGTTTGTATATATATGTTTGGGCATAATTTCTATAAACGTATTTCTAGGAATCGTACCATGTGAGCATGATGCGCTATTGGGCAATAAGTATGGCATGGGGATGCGATGTGCATCAAGGGTCTTCGGAACCAATAAGGTAGTGCCTTCTGTAATGGAAGAGAAGTAATCAGAAATAAAATACTCGTGTATATTCGTGACTTCTGATGTCGGTGCCAATTGCACAGGACAGAGATTAAAAAGGCAGTGCCCCATGTATAAGGAAAGAGGGAACAGGCTAGTGGTGCCCAAGGGTGCAACACTTGTCATGAAAGGTTCGGTCTCTTCTAGATCATGTGATCTTCATTGTCATATGATGAGTCATGGGGTTAGTCATGTGACCTGGCTTATATCAGATGAAAGGGAAAAAACATCTAAGTCATCAAGACTTTTATGGATTCGTAACAGATCCCAAATGGGGAAAGCCGACACCTTATCTAGAAGAGAAGATCATGCTGCTGGAAAAGAAGAAGATAACAAAAACCAGCTAATGATAACCCTGGACAAAATCCGCTTAATGCAGATAATGGATGAAGGGGACAATTTGAAGGATTCAATTCGGAATCACACGCTCATGCTCAAGGAATCAGAAGTTCAGAAAATAGAAGAAGAAGGAGCAGAGCCTGATAAAGAAGGATTATTTTGACTAGAAGGACGAATATTCGTCACACCAGAAGATCGGATGGAAACCCTATGCCTCCATCATGATACCCTAGTAGCAGGCCACCCTGGGAATGAGAAGATGATCAAACTGATCAAACACCACTACTACTGGCCCAGGATGACCAAAGAAATCAAGGATTATGTGGTCAGGTGCCACACTTGTCAGAAGATGAAGACAGGGAATCAGCCGCCAGTCAGCAAACTCCAACCACTCGAACTGGCCCACATGCCATGGGAAGATGTATCTGTTATGAATCCAAAAGTTCATGTTCAAACTTAGACATTTCCACTCTCTCAAATGATATAAGCCAGGTCACATGACTAACCCCATGACTCATCACATGATGATGAAGATCACCTGATCTAGAAGAGACCAATTCCTTTGCGACAAGTATTGCCCCCTTGAGAACCATTATCCTATTCCCTCCTTCCCTATATGTAGGGCACTGCCCTTTCATTTCTGTCCTATGCAACTAGCACCGAGACAACAGATGTAATGACAACACGAGTATTTAATCTCCATCTCACTTCTCTTCCATTTCAGAAGGCACTGCCTGAATAGGTTCCAAAGACCCTTGATGCACATTGCATCATCATGTTATACTTATTGCCCAATGGCGTTTTATGCTCTTATGGTACAATACCTAGAAATATGTTTATAGAATTATGCACAAACATGTACAAACCCCATGCCCTCTAATATATAAGGGCAACTCAACTGAGGGTAACTCCTCAGTTTGAGAAGCTTGACAGTTGACTTGTATTGGTCGCTTCAAGTGCTTGAACTCAGTCCTTTTTACATTTCTTGCTAAAGTCTCAGAGAGGCTTTTTCATTTCAGTATCTGCCGACTTCATTACAGATCTTCCAGTTTCGTCGCAATACGACTCTATCCTCATCGTATTGGACCATTTCTCAAAAGAAGTGGAGTTCATCCCCTGTAAGAAGAAGATTACAGCCCTTCAAACAGCCCAGCTGTATCTCACCCGTGTTTGGACAAATCATGGAATACCCAGAAGTATAGTATCTGACTGCGGACTGCAATTTACTGCGAAGGTAATGAAGGATCTATATACCCGGCTTGGTATCAAGCCATGCCTCCCCACCACCACACATCCCCAAACAGATGGGCAAATGGAAAGAATAAATCAGGATCTCCAATAATATCTCCAACTTTTCATCTGTGATCACCAAGAAGATTGAGCTGACTAGCTACCCATAGCCCAATTCAGCTACAATGCAAAGAAGCAGGCTTCTACTCAGAAGACACCTCTCAAAGTTACCAG
This sequence comes from Fistulinella staudtii, assembly GCA_038094235.1. Lineage (NCBI taxonomy): Eukaryota > Fungi > Basidiomycota > Agaricomycetes > Boletales > Boletaceae > Fistulinella > Fistulinella staudtii. The sequence goes on along the minus strand of JBBPTS010000134.1, from coordinate 5,650 downwards.
AACCTATGCCCCACATATGGGAATAGAACCTGGAACCTTGAAAGCCCCCACCACTGACGATCTAGCCCAAAAGATCGAAGAAACACTTGTGGAAACATCTGCTAACCTAAAGAAAGCACAGAATCAAATGAAGATCTATATAGATAAACACAGAAGTGAAGCGTCAGAGTACAAAATCGGAGATCAAGTACTCTTGGCAACCAAACACCTTTGACTCACATGGCAGTCAAAGAAGCTTTCTGAGAAGTGGCTCAGTCCCTTCTCTATCAAAGAAGTTATTGGCCGCAATGCCGTAAAACTATGTCTTCTGCGCTCAATGTGCATTCACCCTACTGTCAACATCTCGAGAGTCAAACCCTACAGGGAGCGACTTGAGGGACAACCTTTGAAGGAACCAGAGCCAGTTCATATGACAGAAGATCATGAAGAAGAATTTGAAGTTGATTTCATAGTTGATGCTAGAAGACGCTGAAATGGTTGGGAATATCTTGTCCACTGGGCAGGATATGGAGAAGAAGGCCACACTTGGGAGCCTCAAAGAAACCTGGCTCATGCCCAAGATGCCCTGACCTATTTCCACAAGAAGAATTGCCATCTTGACATATGCAAAACCTTCTATGAAACCCCCACTGTCTTTAATCCCTATGAAGTATGCTGCAGTGCAGTATCATTTGAAGTTCCAAAGCTCAATCTGGAATCTCAAACACAGAAGGGGTATGGTGTAACAGCTCATTACTTCCACACTTCCAACTTAGAAGCGATGGCAAGGACTAGCATAGATGCAACACTGCACCCATTATGATTTCCTTTTTCATTTAACCCCTATTGATGATCTTATCTTATCTTGGCATTCTCCAGTATCTTATCAGATATCGCACAACTGCGGGATTGATCTTATCTGAAGGGACTTAGATGTTTCCTCTTTTCTCGGACTCTTTTCCTTTCACACTCATTGACATATGACAGATCCGATCTAAGATACAGATCTCATCTAACCATATCGGTCAACACTGCCCAATTATGTTCTCACACCTATTTCTGCTTCCTTCTCTTCTATGCCTTATACACAATATGCCTTATTAATCTCCACTTCCTTTTATCTTGGCTATGCTTTCTGATGGACCTTTCTGAAATGAAAAAGCCAGTCAATGACTTTAGAGGAGAGGGGTTGAGTAAAGGGCTCAGGGGCTTTTAGAGTCTACACCACCAAGTTACTTTGACTAAGGATTCGTCCTCAGCAAAGCAACCTGGTTTATATATTCATAGTTTTGTATGTACATGTTTGGCATAATTTCCATAAGCGTAATTCTAAGGAATCATACCATATAAGCATAATGCGCCATTGGGCAATAAGTAAGCATAAGGATGCATTGTGCATCAAGGGTCTTTAGAGCCAATAAATGTTATGAATCCATAAAAGTCCCAGAGACTTAGACGTTTTCTTTCGCTTTTGACTGACATAATCCAGGTCATGTGACTAACAACATGACTCATCACATGACGATGAAGATCACATGATCTAGAAGACACCAAACCTCTTGTGACAAGTGTCGCACCCTTGGGCACCACTAGCCTGTTCCTATCCTTCCTTATATGTAGGGCACTGCCCTTTCATTTCTGTCCTGTGCAACTGGCACTGACATCAGAAGTAACGACAAACATGAGTATTTAATCTCCATCCTCTTCTCTTCCATTTCAGAAGACACTGCCTTTATTGGTTCCAAAGACCCTTGATGCACATTATATCCTCATATTCTACTTATCACCCAATGGCACATTATGCATATATGGTACGATCCTTTAAAATATATTAATAGTAGTTATGCCACAACATGTACACACACACCCATGAATATATAAACCAGGCTGCTTTGCTGAGGATGACTTCTCAGTTAAAGTAGTTTGGTGGTGCAGACCTCTAAAGTCAACACACCCTGAGCTTCAATACTTGACCCCCCCTCTTACTTTAAAGTCACTAGTTGGCTTTTTCATTTCACTCTACTTTAACTACTCACTTCACCATCGAGAAGAAACTCCTCGCTGAAGGCCACCCCTCTGAAGATGCTGCAAAATAGGACGATTAAAGAAGTAATGTCCTCAGAAGTAAAGACTAACTCCACGCACTAATAAGACCAGTGCCCTCCTCACACTTCTCGATTTCCTCCACCCCTCCAGCAGATATTTTCGCCAACAAACCAGTGCCACTCGACCCCGAGATAGTAGCCTCCCACCAGAAGTTCAACAGAGAGGCAGGCCCCTTCATTCAAAGTATCACCAACCTCATCAAACAAGCACAAAGAAGACAGTTCTCCAACTGACCTGCCCCCAGCTTCTATGAGGAGCTCCAAGGACCCTACCTCCTGCTCGAGATCGAGTACCTGGTAGAACAGGCAGAGAAGGTTGGATTGGATCTTCATGGTACTGCAGAGATACTTGATACATTCAGTGGGGATCGCACTGTCTTTCTGAATAGGTTGAAAGAAGAGAGACTAGTAGGACCCTTAGGAGAGAAAAGAAGAGTATCCAAGATAGGAGTACAGATGGAAGAAGGCCCAAGAAAGAAGCAGGCAAGGAAAGCATACCCATATACATTGAAAGCATGGGCAGATCCATGCTCCCCTCTCCGTGCATTGTATTTGTTGAAGAAGGCCAAGAAGTAAGGCCTTGGGTCAGTAGGAGATTGAAAGAAATCCCTCGCGTACCACTGCAGCGAAAGCCACCCCTCTCCAATAAATCTATTTCCTCACCATGTCATATAAAGAACAGTTTGAAGCCCTCAGGAACCAGATGCAGGCAATGGTTACTGAGATGAACCTCCAAGCTCAGGCATTACAAACAATGCAAGAGCAAAGGGACCAAGTGCAACAGGCCTTGACAGCTATGATGACAGGATGGATGAATGTCCCACAAGCAGGAGGAAGTAAGATAGAAGCATTCAAAGACCCAGGAGAATATGACAGGTCAAAAGCGAAGTTTGACAAGTGGTGGATCAAGATGAGATCCTGGCTCATATCAAACCCCTTTTTCTTGTTCAAAGCCAAGTATAATGATGGAGCAGATAAGACAAATCCAGTCACAGGAGGACAAGAATATGAGATAAAGCTAGTAGAAGGAATATGGGCAGTTCTCTCTCACCTAAAGGGGCAGAAGGGAGGACCCTGGGCACAGTTGGAGTTGGAAAAACTCCTAAACGGACAAACGATGTTCAAAGACTGGGCCAAGTTCGAAATAGAGTTTGAAGGACTTATGAAACCGATGCTGCACTGTGACTGGGCCATGGTCAACATCACCAAGCTCCGACAGGGAAGGGATGATATAGACACCTTCCTCACCAAATGGCAGGCTGCCAATAACCGGGCCAATCTGTTGGATGAACATAGAGTAGTCCTACTCAAACAGGTGGTAAACAACAAAATCTGTCAAGAACTCTTCCACACAGATACCTGCTCCCTCTACATCTCCATAACCCTTACCCAGATAAGAAAGATCAGGAAGGCATTTGAAGCGTACAAAATGTACACCAGGCAGAACATGGGAAAAATGTTCACCCCATCCTACCAACGAACTGCCGCCACCTCCTCTTCGGCCCCTGCTAACACGAACCTACCACGAGGGGCCTGCTTCAATTGTGGACAAATGGGACATCTCCTTAAAGAATGTCTAAAACCAAAGATCTCTTGCCTCAAATACAAATGGCTTGAAGGCAAACACAAGAAGGAATGCTGGAAAGGCAACCGAAATGCCAGGGGTGCAAAGACATCACAAGCCCCTGAAAGGAAAAGCACTCCAAAAGAAGGAGGAGCAACATCATGGGAAGTAGCTGACAAAAACCTGCAAGTGTCAGACCCCTGGAATGAGATTAAAGAGAAAATGTTTGACCAAATACAGGAGTACTTCGTGCACAGGGCTTTCCAGCAGAAGAGGAAAGGGAAGGTGAACTGAAACTGGAAAAATGGTTTGCCAACAATAGGTATTCTTCCTTGGACTTTACAGACATAGTCAATACATGGTCAGAGGTGTCTCTTGATGAGCATAGTGCAGACCAGAAATGCAGGCTTGATTCCTCTATCAAAACAAAGGAAGAATCGACACCCTTTCTGGAAGAACTTTATACAAGATCGGCAAGAACTGACAATAAGATATCCCTCAAAATACAAATCTTGCCCGATCAGAAGAATCGTGACTGGAACATGGTAGAAGCACTCCTAGACAATGGGGCAAATGTCACCTTCATCAATAAAACATGGGCAGAGAAGCACCACATACCCATGAGGAAGCTACAACATCCCATCTCTGTCATCAATGTAGATGGAACCCATAACTCTGCTGGAAAAATATCCCATACAGCCTAAATCCAAATTGAGTATCAAGGACACTGAGAAAGGATAGAGGCAGAAGTCACTGACATCACCATGTTCCCTCTGGTTATAGGGTTTAACTGGCTAAAGAAGCATAATCCAGACATTGACTAGAGATCTGGAAAACTAAAGTTCACACATTGCCCCCACTCCTGTCACATGCTCCAAGATCGAAGCAAATTCTTGGTCATGTGCGAAAAAGAAGAACAGGATAATGCCTGGGCGGCATACCACATTCAGGCCGTGATAGAATGGCTGAAAGAAGAAAAGAAGCAACCCAGGCAACTGGTGCTGGCACGCTTCCACAAATGGTTAAAGATGTTTGAGGAAAAAGATTCTGAAAAAATGCTAATAAGAAAACCATGGGATCACACCATAGATCTCAAAGACACCTTCACCCCAAAGAAAGGAAAGCTGATCCCTTTGGGACCAAAAGAACAAGAAGAAGTCTTAGTGTTTATAGACAAACAATTATGGAAGGGGTATATTTGCCCCTCTAAATCCCCCCAGACCTTGCCAGTCTTCTTCATCCCAAAGAAGGATGGACAAAAACAAATGGTATAGGATTACTGGTATCTAAACGAATACACAGTTCGAAATAACTACCTGCTGCCCCTCATTTCTCAGTTGGTAGATAAGCTCAAAGGAGCAAAGAAGTTCACAAAGATCGATCTCAGATGAGGATACAATAATGTATGCATCAAAGAAGGAGATGAATAGAAGGCTGCCTTCGTCTGCTTCAGAGGAGCATTCGAACCTCTAGTAATGTACTTCAGGCTATGTAACTCCCCTTCCACCTTTCAAGCAATGATGAACGAAATCTTTGCTGACCTAGAAGACGTAGTGGTCATCTATATCAACTATCTCCTTATATTCACAAAAAGCGACTCCTAGGAGGAGCACGACTGGATCGTGAAAGAAGTCCTAAAGAGGCTAGAAGAAAATGACCTCTTTGCAAAACCAGAAAAATGCACGTTCTCCGTGGAAGAAGTCAAATTCCTCGGAATGACAGTTGGGAAAGATGGTATCAAGATGGATGACGAAAAGGTGACAGCAATCTAAGATTGGCCAAAACCAAGGAACCTCCATGACGTATGGAGTTTCCTTGGACTAGCCAACTTCTACCACCGATTCATCAAGGAGTATGCATCCATTGCCAAACCACTCACCTGTCTTACAAAAAAGGACCTGCCCTTCCAGTGGCAGTTGGAAGAATAAGGAGCTTTTGATAAGCTCAAAGAAGGGTTTTCCACTGCCCCAATTCTAGCATTTCCAGATGACAAAACGGAGTA
>JBBPTS010000133.1:0-17345 GCA_038094235.1 Fistulinella staudtii | reverse complement strand
TCCTGTTCCAGTTGATAACATTTACATCGCTTTCGTGCGCAGGATCAATGCCGGTGACGCTCCGTCTTCCTTTGCTCCGTACGTCCCATATCTGGATACTCTGATCGGCAGAACAAGATGCGAAGACAGTAGGTTCTGACGGGCTCCATTGGATATCTTCGACACTAGATCTATGAGAAACAAAGGGCTGTGCAAGAGCATTAAACCCAGAAGGTGTCGATGTTGTAAGATATATCTTTGAATGGATATCTCCCGTAAGCAACCTGAGCGCAGACGGGTTTGCCGCTGATGACGCGGCCCAGTCCATAGCGAAGCCTTCGGCACCTCCATGCGAATTTATTGCAAAGGCAGGTCTATTTGTCCGCGGCCTTTCCCAGGAGTATCCAGGTACATCGAGCGACTCTATGAGCGGTCGGATGTCCCATATGTAAATTTTTCCAGTTTCAGCCCAAGTTGCGGTGTAATAGGGCTGCGAGACGGGCACGAGGGGTGCCGATGGCGGAAGAGGCTGGGAACGAACACGGTTGACACCACCATCGTGTGGCACAGAACGAAATTCGAGAACTGCATCTTCATCGAGGGAATCATCCTCGTCCTCCTCGTCCTCCTCGTCATCTGAAATGACGGCGGTCAGATCCGAATCAGATTAGTGATGCTGACAACAAACCTCCATCCCGTTGAGTACGGTGTAGGGAGCTCATCTTGAAAACGGACAGCTCGTTTTGATCGGCTTTGGCGGCCTGCGTTCCAGCGACAACATATGCTGTTGCAGGATATCTCTGCCGTTCATCACCAAGGCTATCCCGTAAGACGTCAAAGGACAAGCACGACCAAGTCACGTTCATTGAATGGCGCATAATGTAGACTGAATCATCTGGTTCTAATATCTCATCTTTCCCAAGGGTATGTGTGCCAGGTACGAATGCCTCCAGGAGCCGTGGTTGTTCTTCAGACTCTTCAAGAGAGGGGGAGGGGGGGACCTCATCAACGTCCATTCCTGATAGAAAAATACGACCAAAAATGTTACAAAGCTGTGAGATACAAGTTAAGCTGTACTCTTGTTCGTACCGTCCGGGGCGTCTGCATCTACCACATCCTCGTCTGACTCAATTTCGTCCTCCCATGCGTCTTCAAACTCGCCGATATCGTCAGTTGAGGAGTTGACGTACTTTTCTGAGCGACGGGGGGTCTTTGAGTTGACAAGATCGTCGTCCGATGAGTCTACCGCGGAACGCTTGGCCATGTTGATGGGACGAGTGTAATGAATAGAACATCATAACATTATGCAGATCAGACAAGTTCCGGGGTTAGGGTTACGTGAATAAAAAATATTTGTCGTCCACGTCTCTCTGCCGAGCTCGCGCCGTCCCCAGCCCGTCAACGTCACCCTCTGAAGGTCCAATCGGAAGTGCTCGATTCCACTCTTTTAAGGGACCGTCCAATGTCCTGCTCCCTCATCCTATCCCCCTCATCATGTCCTCTTACATCGCTCTTCCTAACGCGTATGTACCCTCCTTGTATGGTGATGCGCCTACTTACTCTGCAATTTAGATTTGGCTATGTCCCTGCCTCTCTTGTCTCGCTAGGCTGGTTGCTTGCCTGGCAAACGATCCTCGTAGGCAGGGCTCGTAAGAGAGCTGGCGTCGCATACCCGCAACGTGCGTACAATATCCTTGAGCAACTCAGCCGTTTGCTTGACGCTTGTTATGCAGTATATGCGGAACAAGCAGAAGTCAAGGCTAACCCAGCAGCCCTGGAGTTCAACTGTACCCAACGTCTGTCTCTCTGATGACTCACCTGATTCGCGCACCGACTTATCCACCCCTCTAGGAGCCCACCAAAATACGCTTGAAGTGGCTCCCATCGTCACCTTGTCGTAAGCGAAATGTCGTTCCTGTCTCTGCGTCGGTTCGTGTAACATGCCGCCCAGCACGCTGGTCTTTGGATTGAAGTGTCCTCATGCCGCCGCTGCGATGTGCGGCTCGTTCGTCTTTGGGCGTATCATCTATACCCTCGGTTACAAGACCGGGAATCCAGGAGGCGTACGTGGTTTGGATCAGAGTTTCCGCATCTTCTTTTCTCATTAAAATACCTAGCGTCTACCTGGCGCTTTCATTGGAAATTTATCAATGATAGGTAAGCGAAAGACTGGTCGCGTGCCATTTTTCTTATCTCTCTGTAGGACTTCTCGGCAGCGCGTCCTATGCAGCTTACCTCCTTTGGCCCTCGGCTTGATTCGTGAAACGCGGGGCATTTTTGTTATCCAGATTAGTGATGAGTCGTGTCGAATGTGAATATAAAGCCATCGTATTGTCAAGTGCTAGCGAGCTTTCAGGATATTTCCCTACAAACCATTCAGCTACTAGACACCAAAATGCGTCTCTCATCAGGATTTAGAAGAGGTTACAAACAACGGGCTATCGGCGCCTGAAAGCTTTTGAGATTTGAGGGTGTGACCGAACTGTTGGGCTAAATACTCCTATGAATACCTTGTGGCATCCACAAAGACTGTCTCCGTATACCTTCCATGTCAGAATCCTCTCGTCGTCTTTCCTTTCCTTCGTCCTCGGAGGAGTTTGCCTTGCCTTCGAGTAAGGCCAATGTCTGTTTTTCAGCAGATGACGGTCCCGGACCCACAAGTCCACTGTTTCTCCGTTTTCGTCGCCCGTCGCTGCTCCCTAAGCCATCAAATTATTATGCAGAAAAACGCATCTACAGCCCGCTTGCCATTTCTTTCACGATGCCCTCAAGTAGGCGGGGAAGTACGAACGGAGAAGAATCAGAGAGCGATAGAGAGCGCATGCACACGGAAAGTTCACCATCAAGTAGTTCTGGTAATCCAACGCCCCCCATTGTTATGCCAAACGAAAATGACACGGAAGCAACTCGCGACGAGAACGACAAGGAGGTGTTGAATCCCTCGACTCCACCATCAAGTCGAAATATGAGTGTACTCGACAATGAATCACTTTTCAACTCGACTACAGCCGGCTCACGGCGCCTGACGTATCCGGTGAGCAGTGTCATCGCTCGTAACCGCGACGAGCCTTACCAGTCTCCCCTGCTTGCTGCAAAGTTAATGCCCCCCCGTATATTGAACTTGTTGGCAGAGTCCCGCCCTGAGGAGAATGAAGTCAAGTCTGAGGCTGCTTTTCAACGCCTCTTGGCATCATGTTCTGACCTCCCGTTACAACCTCGTACGCCACGCGCACCATCTGATAGGGGGCGATACCCAGAAGAAGTCGGCGATGACGAGGTCTACGGGGACGGGTCGCTAAGCGACGACGACGACGTTGATGCGATATTTGTGCTCGACCCTCAAAGCGAACACATGGCCGCGAAACCTTGTACACCTGCACAAAGTGTGAATGGGGATGAGCCTCCTGCGTCTCTTATGGGGAGCCCCATGGTAATGGCGATGGATGTGGATGCTGTATGGGCTTGTGTCCTTGTGTTTTTACTAGACTCATATTCTCCCTAGCCATTGGCATCGCCATCGGTGGCTTCGACACCAGCTTCGGCGCAGTGGCGATACACTCCTCCTCCGACCACTAGTGCAGTCCGTTCAAATAAACGCAAATGTAAGTTTACTTCCGAGAAATGACGACAAGTTTTACACGTGTATGATAGTTGACGATCGCTACGACCCGTATCCCACGACAGCAAAACGAAGAGCGGTGTCTCCCTCAATATCTTATCTACGAGAATCTCACTCGTCGCTATCCTACCCTCGTACTCCGGGCGGGAGACCCTCGCTCCCCATTCCTTTGTCTATCCCGGCGCCAGCATCGAGTTCAGCAGCATCATCTCCGACTATTGCTGGGTATTCGTTCTCTGGCTATTCGAATTCCCGACCCGTAGGCATTGGGTCGATGAGCGTATCTTCGAGCCCTATTCTGCGCCCCACGATAGGACTTGCAAGCCCGATATTACGTCCCATTCCAAGACATCGGCGAGGGTTGGATGGTGAAGAAAGGGACGTCGAAGGGGCTGGGGAGGGTGTGAATGGGCTGACACTCGGGTGATGCATGCACTGCTGCTGGCGACAGTGAGAATACTTATTGTTTCAGGATCAAGATCACCAGCACCTTTGCAGGTGCGGTAGGCTCATGGTGTATCGTTATTAAAAGTGTAATGAATAATATCTATGTATCTATACTATCTAGCCATTGGCGAACGTCTTCATGATTACCGGTCCGAATAGCCTAGCTATTTCCGGTTATCGCGTTTACTAGCTCAATTTGTGATCAATCATGGTCCCCACAGTGAAGCTCACCAAGCGCCAGAAAAAAGGCATCGCCTTTCGAGAGCGGAAACACAACAAAGGCAAGGACAATCTACTCAGCGTCTTGGAGGACGAGATCGATGTCCCTAGCCTCGAAGATCAAGCTCTTGTTGCTGTTCCGCAAGGTTCACAAGGCCGCCAAGTCAGTGCAAACGTTTCTGTTGGGGAGCGAAAAAGAGGAGAAGAAGCAAACGGGCCGGTGGTGGTGGCAGGGAAAAAGAGAAAGAAAAAAGCTGGTGAAGAAGAAGAGGCAGCTCTAGGAGAACCCGAGCAGCCGAAATCAAAGCGAAGAAAAGGTATTGACAAAAGTCCCGTGGTCGATATGAAACAATCTGTAGAGGTAGAGGGCAACGTCAGAGGCGGAGAGGCAGAAAGGCAGAGCAAGCGGACGAAACAACGGTTCATTCTTTTTCTTGGTGCGTTGCCTCTTGTTGAGACTTCACTGTGTTCCCATCTCCCGTCAGGTAATCTCAAATATACGACGACCTCTGAGGCCATTCAAACACATTTCTCTGCATGTGGTATGTCGCTCAAACTAGATTACATTAACAGGTTCGAATACTTATACGCATGCACCGTAGCACCACCTCCTACTGTACGACTACTAACACCTAAACCATCTGTCAAGTCGCTCGTAAAATCCGTCGTAAAATCCAAGGGCTGTGCTTTTCTGGAGTTTACACATCGCAGTGCTCTCCAGCAGGGACTCAAACTGCACCATTCGCAGCTCGATGGACGTCAAATCAATGTGGAACTCACTGCTGGAGGGGGTGGCAAGGGTTCAACCCGTATAAAGAAGCTCAACGAACGTAACAAGGGGTTGCAAGAGCAGCGAGTATGCCATGACAGTGCCTATACCAATTAAGCGAGCCTTATCAGATTCTTTGCAGCGGAAACGACAAAGTTCCAGTGCGGATGCACCATCCAGCAACACCCGGCGTTTCTCAGCCACATCTGGTATAGAGGCCACCCCTACCCACAAGCGAACTTGGACAATTGGTGATATTGAACGACTGGGGACCCACAGAGGAGGAAGGAAGTATCGAAGCTCTAGAAAGCAAAAACTGCTAGTGAAAGATTTCCGAACAGGCGTGAATGCTATTCCCGTAGGATAGATTCGTCGACAACGTGGGGTGCCATCAATGTCGTTGTCTATCATGTGCAACAAATTATTCCAATAGATAAGTAGTAGAGTGGCGATCAACGTCCGTCTTATGAAACAAGAATAAATATAAGGAACTGGGAATGCTGTCAGTTGACTGCTAGAAGAAAGTGGACGAGACTCACGAAAACGATCAACACACCAAAAACCTTGAGCATCAACCACCGATTACTAGATATACTAGCATAGTATTTAAGCAATTCTCGTTGAGCTCCACTGACATTTGACGCGATGTCTATCGTATCAGCGTCGATTCGTTGCACCGTCTCGCGCTGTTCTGCAACCATATGCGCTAACTGGGTGAATATCTGTCCTAATTCCGCTATCGTAGACTCAATCGACTCGATTGCTGTTGAGCGTGATTGGATGTACGAATCCTGGTTGCGGATTGGTGTGTGATATGTGCGAGAGGACATGACATACCTGCTGTTCTACTAGCTGCATCTGCGAAAAGGCGCCGCTTTCACCGTAAGGCGCAACACCACCTTCTGCGGCATCGAGATCCATAGCTAAAACATCACTGTTTTGTGTCAGTCTCCCTTTTCCTTTGGTGCTAGGACGGCTGCCACTGCCGTCACCCATGGGATCGTGCCGCCCATTCAACAAGAGCGAGTCTGCACATAACAATTGGTGTTAGATAACTGAGTCTTGCCAATAGGCTCACTTTGGGGTGCCTGATGAGCTGCTGCGGCTGTAGAGTACATGAACTGTTCTGTGCGGTCCTTTGACTCTTTCATGTTCTATACCACCCAGTCAGATGACGCGCCGAGATAAAACAGCGCCCGACTTGCCTGCGTCCGTACTTCGAGTACATCCTTGAAGTTCATGCTAGTGTTTGCAAGCTTGCTCTGCAACATCATCACGATGTTGTGGTTGTGTTCGTCGATTTGTTTGCCTTCTGTGGACCTCGATCCACTCTGAGTGTTAGTTTGCTTAAGGAAGGACTGTAGAGCAGCAATCTGTCGGTTTATGCTGGCTATGTCTTGTTTTATAATATAAGTTAATTCCTGCCAAGTAGAAACGAGGAACGTGAGCACTGGGACACGGAATGTAGGGATAGAGTGCATACGCTGATCTCCACTGGTCGATCATCGAATAGGGTTTTCCTCTTCGCGACTGGAACCGCAACCAATTAACCTCCAACCATGACTGAGAGGTAACTTACGATGTGCAAGCTTGCCGAGCTTTACGGTTGTGTTGCTGATGTCCTTGCCAATGGCCGAGGCCATGCGCGAAAACTCGGTCTTTGGGGTACCTTTGGCATGTCCCTGTGGAAGACACTGTTTCGCGTCTGTGGTTCTGGAAGGCAAGGCAGACCTGTTTCGAATGGAGTCAACGCATGTGCGGAATTCGTTTGTTCGGTCCTGGATTGCCATGATCCCTGAGGAGAGTGAGCAAGGTATTAAAATAACCTGCGGGTATACAACGACGACGACGACGACGACACGAATGCAACAGACTCCTCTTCCCGGCCGCCGGCACGGCCATCGCCGCCCGCGTGAGTAGATCCGGCCGGCAAGGCGGATGCATACACACGCTCTAAGCCTTATGTAAACGATCATTGTACATGTTCAGCACCCTCCGTCCCTCTGTTGTATACCACCTCCGCTCCTTTGCGGCTCATCCCTCCCTAGCATCTATCAGGTGGTCTACTTCGCGCACGGCACTCAACGGCATTCGTTTCACAAAAGCAACCATGCCCCCTCCGACACCAAAGTCCAAAGTCCTCGTCCTCGGCGCAGGCAACTTTGGCAGCTGTCTCGCCGATCATTTGGGCGACTCTGAGCACGAAGTGTACATTTGGTCTCGACAAGCTAGCTTTGTCGAGCACTTTAATGAACACCATCGCAATCCAACCTACTTGAAAAACCACATCTTCTCGAACAACATTCGCGCCATCGGTCCAGATATCCCGGATAAAGAAAAAATTCACCAGATGGACGTCATCTTGTTCGCGATACCGACCCAAGGACTCCGGTACAGACTTTTTCTATTCTCACTCGACGTCTTCTGATCACACGACCCTTATTGTCAGGGAAACTCTGGTCAAACTCCGAGCCAGCTTAGTTGGCGAAAACTTGCCTTTAATGATTTTTGTAAACAAGGGTATTGAGACGGACACACAAGCACTGACGCTGGAGATCATCGCTGATACCTGCGGAAGTGACATCGCACGGGCTGCAACATTTATTGTAGGTCAAAACAAGGTATAATCATGGCGATAACTAACTCACTTATAAATAGTCGGGACCCTCATTCGCCACAGAAAGTTGGTACCTCGATGCGGCCTTATTGTACTGGTCATGTTCAGCTGACGGACACGTCAGTTATTCGCAGACAGCCGACTTCCGTTTCCGTTGCCTCGTTGACAGAATCTCAGGCTGAAAGGGCATCGCAAATATTCCATCAGCCATGGTTTCGATGGTAGGACTCACACGCTGCAATGGTATCCCGGACCTCACTTTCTCATAGCTACACGGGCGGGGATCCGATAGGATTAGAGTTGGCTGGAGCCCTAAAGAACGTGTATGCTATCGCTGCCGGAATGGCGGATGGCCTAGGTTTTGAGAACAACACAAGAGCGAGTCAGCTAAGCCATATCCCGTTCAGACGAGATTGATAATAGAAGATTTCTAGGTCTCATTACCCGAGGATTAGCTGAGATGACACGAATAGGTACAGCGTATGGCGCGTCTCCGCTGACATTTCTGGGGCTTGCTGGGGTAGGAGACCTGTTCCTCACGTGTAGTTCGTCGACAAGCCGGAACTATACGGTGGGATATCGATTGGGGAAAGGGGAAAGACTTGAAGACATTATCAACACGCTTGGAAGTGTAGCTGAGGGGGTAACCACAGCCAAGGGTCTCAAGAGAATTATTGATGAGATGGATGTGTCCGCCCCTATTGCGAATGCGGTGAGTGGCGGAATCTACCGAACGTCCCCCGTCCTCAGCCGAAATCCCTCACATGACAGATTTATGAGTCGTTGCACGAAGGTACGTGGGATATACGAAAGCCATGTTGCGAGGAACTGAGTGCGTGGTTGGTAGGCAAAGAAGTGAAAATTGGAGTGCAAGAATTGATGAACCGGCCACCGTCGCGAGAGCTGGATCTGCCGAAGAAGAGGGGGGACCAAGCGAAGCGATTGCTGCAGAAACTCGGGGTGGAGAGTATTGCGTAAGGAGAGTGTAGCTAAGTCAGAATGCAAGGTCATGTCCGCTGTTGGCGGCGGAGGATGCCACGTCCGTGTGATTGATACCAAGGCGGCAAATCGGTCCCGGTGCCTCGACATGACGAAACGGCTGACGTTGACCAAATCTATAAGGCCATTCGTGTCGGAGAGGGATCGCGATGTGCCCTCCGTGCACCAAGCGGACTATCGCTGGATTGGTCTGTAGACTCTGGAATGTATTCCAACCCAAGTCACAGTAAGATGTTGCTGCGGGTTACTCAGGTTTAATTACATAATTCATATCAAACACAAGTTTTCCCACGCTTTTTTTTTTCTCAAATTTTATCCTGCCGCTCCCGAAGTCCGACAGTCCACGGTGTGCCCGACTGGACCAACGTCTGCTTGTGTTTCTTCCTCCCAGCGTTTTTCTCAGTCTACCCGTTTTTTTTTCCTTCCTCGTGCTTGTCACTCGTCCTCTCTCTCTTGCTTTCTCTCTATCACCTGCTCTCTCGCGCGAAATGGTCTCCCCACTCTGGAACGCCGCCGCTGAGGGTAACATCGACACCCTCTTAGCTTTGCTCCACAACGCATCTCCCGCCGATATCGAGATCAGAGGTATGTCTTCCCTCCTCATGCTATCCATGAGTCCTATTTCCAATCCCCTCCCTTCGCTCTATTTCCTCTAGACCACACTGGTGCCACGCCCCTCCAGGAAGCTGTCAAGAATGGTCATCTTGATGTGGTCAGGGCACTCCTTGACAAAGGTGCGCATTCGATCCCTGATCGCGTCGCATGTGGTTAATCGATCTCTTCATCCCTCTCATCAGGCGCTGATCCCTCTTTTGCAATGACTCATGGCTCTCCCCACACGTTCACAACAAACCCTGAGATCATCGAACTTCTCAAAAATACCTCGGCGAAAGCCTTGCCGCCCCACGAACCTCACTATCCACGGGACCCTCAGGCTGATCCATCAAAGCGATTCTATCCCGTTTCCATTCCTCCTTTTGGTTATTATCCGTCTCTCACTCCCGTCTCTTCTCTCCCCGATGGCGCACCTGCATACTATCAACCCCCCCAGATGCCTCTCGGCGAGAATGGTGCATACGGAAATCTGCCACCTCCAGAAATAGCTAGATTTATCCCTTGCAGGTATTATCCTGCTTGCCGCTATGGTTCCTCTTGCATTTTTGCTCATCCTCAGGGCCCTTACTATCCCGGCCCTCCCCCCCATGCTCAATATCCAGCTCCCTATGATCCCATGACTCAGCAGCAGTACACTCCAAGCTACTATCCGCCTCCGCCTTTCCACCCTTCCGCTCCTGTCCCATCCCACATGAACCCTGTATCTCCGCCTCCACCACCAGTTCCCACTCCTCCTCATCCTCCTATGGTCCATGCGCGGTCTGCCTCAGACGTACTCTCTCCCGTTCAGACACCTGCACCGGCCCCGTATGGCCCAATGTCTTCTACCTCTCCGTCTTATTCTCAACCTCCACATGCCCCCCTTCCCCTTTCTATCCCCACTCTTCCTTCGCCTCATCAACCTGCAACTGCACCCGGCCCCCAGTCTCCCCAGTCGATGTACCCGAACGGACCTGTATCAGCTCCCCCGTTCGCAGTGCGTCAAGACCCTTCACCATATCCTCCTGGTCCACACGCACACTCACCCTACTTTGAGGTCAACGGCGGGCCGAAATCTCCAATCCACGCCCAGGGAGAAAACTTTGGTCCGCCTTCTGCCTTTCGGCAAGGGAACCGTAATGGAAGAGGCAGCATGCGAAGAAGCTCTTTTGGCGGAAACCGTAAACCTGCGTGCCTTTTCTACCCCTCTGGTAGGTGTAGGAACGGTGACGAGTGCCGTTTTCCTCATGTCATCCCCGATACACCTGCACAATCTCAGTTGGGCACCCGGGGTAGTCGTGCGAAAGATGGTGGAAACGATATAAGTACAATTGAGGAAAACATTGCTATGCTCAATGTACGAGACGTCAGTCATCTCATTAGTTGACGTTGCAGATAATCTTAACTCTCGTTAGGATGCACCACAACACGGTGCAAATGGTACGACAAATTCAAGTCGCTCGCAGTCCACAGATCCAGGAAGCCGTTCAAGGGGCTTCAGGTCCAATGGATCGCGGGCGGAGAAAAAAACCTTTGTCAAACAGCAGCGAGTCCCAAACGCAGATGAATTTCCGGTTCTTGGTGGATCTACTACCACGTCGTCAAGGAGCTCTGTGAACGGGGCTGCTGTGACAAACGGAGTGGCAGGACCAACCGCTGCCCAGGTTCTACAAGCTCCGCCACCCCTCCGCAAGGATTCTGCAAGAGAATCCGGCACCCGAAGTGTCTCGCCAGAGGAGTGTCACGTGAAAAGCCAAACTGTAGGTATCACCGAAGAAAGATGCCGGAAGCACCAAATTATTACATAATTGATGACTTTCATAGGATAGCAAATTGACGGAGGCAAACGCCCCTCAACCTAACGGTGCGACAGGCAACATCCCGACTAAATTACCCATCTCTTTCGCCGCCGCAGCGACCGGAGCCCCCGAAACTGCGAAAGAGGTTTCTGTTTCTGCCTAGGGGGGGATGTTTATATGGCTCATATATATATCACTTGTGACTTTTTTTTTGTTTGGACGTCGACTTGCCCTAGCCTTGGTTTCGCGGTGCCGACCGC
The DNA here is from genome assembly GCA_038094235.1 of Fistulinella staudtii. Lineage (NCBI taxonomy): Eukaryota > Fungi > Basidiomycota > Agaricomycetes > Boletales > Boletaceae > Fistulinella > Fistulinella staudtii. The sequence goes on along the minus strand of JBBPTS010000133.1, from coordinate 6,043 downwards.
AGCTTTATTTATCGCTGTCAAATTTGTTCTTTTGCACATAGGCACGGTTATTTTCTTACGCATTGTTTTCCTTTTGCATCTCTTCCTAGGTGACTGTTTCTAGAGGTTTCTGTCTGTCGTCTCACCTTGTCTGTCTCATGCTGATTGGTACACGTACTATTTACCATTACTATCCACTATTACTGTGTCACTCCTGCCACCATCACACTGTTTTATTGCATTGCATAACATTTATTGATGTTTCGACTTGTGAGGGTCAAATACACGCGCATCCAGCTCTCGTTCTCGTTGCAGAGATCTGGTGCCATGTTCAGACCGTCCAGTGTTCCAATTGCTTGATTTCTACCCCACTCGCGCCAGTAACCTGCCCTATCTGATAAACAGACACTTCAGGATTCTGTGCGCGCAGGGCATTTAACGCGCTTTCGCACTCGTTTTTATCAACGATAACCACGAGACCGATACCCATGTTGAAGGTGCGTGCCATTTCCAATGGTGCAACTCCACCTTCCTTCATCAAGAACCGAAATACTTCTGGCAGCTGCCAAGTAGACGCATTCAGGTGACACCCCAACCCTTTCGGCAGAACTCGGGGAATATTCTCGATGAAACCACCACCTGTTATGTGCGACATGGCCTTAATAAGACCCTTTTGGGCAATTGGGAGGACTTGTTTGATGTAGATACGGGTCGGTTCAAGGAGGATTTGACCAAGTGTTCGAGTCAGGTCCCAAGGACAAGGTGTGGAATAAGTTAAACCTGACAGAGAAATGATCTTGCGGACGAGAGAGAACCCATTGGAGTGTAATCCGGAGGAGGCAATGCCGAGCAGAACATCCCCCTCGAAAACGTCACGAGGGAGAAGTGCTTCCCTCTCGACAACACCAACGGCGAAACCAGCAAGATCATAGTCCCCTGTGAGATACCGTTGCAGATTGTCACAACAAATGAATAGGTCTTACCTCCAGTATACATGCCCGGCATTTCAGCGGTTTCGCCTCCGATGAGTGTGCATCCGGCTTGTCTACACCCATCTGCGATGCCCTTGATCACGCTAGTTGCGACACCAATGTCCAGTTTGCTACAACCATAATAGTCAAGGAAATAAAGTGGTTCTGCACCTTGTACCAGTAGGTCATTGACGGACATGGCCACCAAATCGATGCCTGTCATGTCCAGTTAGAAGACAAATCTAACGGTGAACAATTCGACTCACCTACAAGATCATGAATGCCAGTTTCGATGGCAATACGAAGTTTAGTACCAACGCCATCTGTTCCGCTGACCAGTAGTGGGTCTTTATATCCCACAGCTTTCAGGTCGAAGACGCCCCCAAAACCTCCTATTTCTGCATCTGAACCGGCCCGTTTGGTTGCTCGTACGTAGGGCTTAATGGCGTCCACGAGTGAGTTCCCAGCATCCACTGATACCCCGGCCTGTTCATACGTGAGGCGATTACGGGGAGCTGTGAAACCGGCCAGAGCTCTAGCATGAAATAAGTATGGTTTATTCACTCGATGACTAAATTTCGCTCGCCTATAAGCAATATCACGACGGTATACCTTACCATCAAACGAGATCTTGTCAATCGCATTGTATACAAAAGAAACTGCCTCCTCCAATGACGGAGCAGCAGCTGACACGGCTAGGACACGGCCACCTGCTGTGACAAGTTCATCTCCGTTCAACGAAGTGCCGCAATGGAAGACCACCACATCTGCTCAAACCGATGAGCGAAACGCACTTCTCGTGAGGCGATACTGACCTGGTGGTATTTCCCTCATCTCAATGCGTTTGCCTTTCGAGTATTCGCCGGGGTAACCACCTGACACCAACACGACCGAAACTGCGAAACCAGATCGGCTGCCCACTCGTACCGAGTCAAGTCGGTGCTCCACACAGGCCTATCTAGTCCAAAACACTAATGAGCATTGTCACTGCCCGACCAAGTCGAGACGACATACGAAGAGCACTGCGGCGAGGTCAACATCATCATCTATCAGAAGCATCAGAGCCTCGGTCTCTGGATCACCAAACCGGACGTTGTATTCAAGGACTTTCGGGCCGCTGTCGGTAAGCATCAGCCCGACAAAGAGCAGACCAACAAACGGGAAACCTTTTGTTACGGATGCTCAGTGTTGGGTTCTGTAAAGGGGCCGAGCAGAGCGCACCTTCTCTCCTCATGCCGTCGATGGTAGGTCGAAGCGTTTCCTGCATGATCTGGTCCATGACCGTGCGAGTTGCCACTGGGGCTGGGGCATATGCGCCCATACCACCAGTATTTAACCCTGTATCGCCCTCGCCGATCCGCTTGTGGTCTTGGGCAGGTGCAAGGGGGATGATGGTGTAACCATCAGAGAATGCAAGAACGGATATCTCAGGTCCTTTGAGGAGCTCCTCAACCACCACCTCGTTCCCTAGGTGACAATAATGGCCATACCAAAGGTATTTGAGTGGAATAACGAACCTGCGGCACCAAGCACGTTGGCAACCATGATTTGTCGGAGGCTCTCTACTGCTTCATCGGTAGATTCCGGGATGAGCACCCCTTTCCCACCAGCGAGACCGCTCGCTTTGATGACGACCCGATAACCACAGGTGCGAACATGGAGTATTGCTTCGTCGATCTGCGAGGATGAAAATGTGCGGAACATAGCGGTCGGGATATTATGACGGAGCATGAATGCCTTGGAGAAGGCTTTGCTGCCCTCCATCCTTGCAGCGAGCTCGGTGGGGCCAAATGTGGGAATGCCAACTACAATGCGGGGTGAGTAACCACGTTTGAACGTGCAACGTTGAGGATCCAACCTTTGTGAAAGCACGACTGGATACCTCGCACCAGGGGCTCCTCTGGGCCAGGAAGGACAAGGTTGATCTGGTGCGGACATTAACTAGGGGCGAAATTGTACTGGGTGATACGGACCTCATTCTGGACGGCGAACTGGACGAGTTGGTGGTAATGGGGGGCTGCAAGGGGGATATCTACGTTCTCTGTCTTTGGAGTGCCAGCTGTTCCACCATTTCCGGGGCAAACGTAAATGTGATCAACGAGCGAGGACTGGGCGAGTTTCCATGTGAGAGCGTGCTCTCTACCTCCACCGCCAATGACAAGGATCCTGGCACTCATTTGTGAGGGGGATGGTGTGGGTAGAATGGAAAGGAACGAGACTGGTTGAATCACGGAATGGATCGGTGTCTACGATTGGGAAGACGATAAGATAACCATCCTGGTGGACCGGTTGACGACGGCTGGAACGCGCCACCGCCAGCATCATCCAAACGTGGTCGTCGACGCAGTTCTGCTCATTCCGTGTGGTCAGGAATGAATCCGACCGCGCTTGAGCCGTCCGGCAAGTCGAACCATTAAGCGCCCTCCGCGACATCGGTTGACCGGTGCCCACAACGTGTCTGACAGCGTCTGGTCACAGGCGACGGTCGTTTGAACCACAGCCAATACCACGCGCCGGGTGGGCTCGACGACGGCATGGGCGACAAGGTTGTAGACTCGCATCGCAGGGGCTCAAAAATTACTTCCTCGAGATCGCTATGGCGTAGGAAGAAGCAAACCGAGTCGCCGACAGCTACCACTGCCACTCAAGTAAAGCACCTCTCCGCCTCCACCATGGATCCAAACGACGACAACGACGGCGCCTGCTCCTCCCAAGAAAACCTCACCTCTCGCTCAATCATCCCCGATCCATTAGGCGAGCTCCCCGCCTGGTTCAAGAAGGAGAGCGACATGGCCGCTGCTAACGTGTCCACCTTCAGAATCAAGTATCCTCTCCACAATCCAAACGGTCCTCGTTGGTACAAGAATCACCACCTCTTCCCACCTACCACTCTCAACCGTCCACCCTCCCTTTTCTCACCCTCCTTTCCTCCCATGACAGCCTCTGTACATAGTATACACGACCTTTCCGAGGATTCAACACGGCTTGCTGGCCCTAGTCGCTCCCCATCTGGCACTCCCTTGCCAACACCAAGCTCATCCCAAGTACGCATTCCCGACAGTGCCAGTGTCAAACCACGCAGCCGCAAGACCTCCCAGGATAACGTTGATTTAATGGATGTTAGTGATCCTTGGGGCACCCATTGGCATCACCAGTCACCATATGACGCGGGCAGCAGCATCAGTCCTGTATCTGTTGATTCTCCAGAGGTACATAGTCCTTTCCTTCGCCTCCTCTCACTGCGACTGACGCGACGCAGGGCGCGCCGCGTACTCGCTCCCGCCTATCGAGTATGAACACGGGCCAAGCTCGCCGCAAAGCTGTTACGCCTTCTCCCCTCTCCCAGTCGACCTCTGCACTTCACTTGCAAACATTGGAGTCGACTCCTGTCACGCGTAAGTTAAGCAGACGCCGCAAACCCGTATTTGCGGGACTCTTTGGCACGCACGAAAAAGCAAAGGCACCAGAGACATCACCCATTGAAGACTCTTCGTCCAGCCTACCGAAGCGATCGTCAATCCTCCCAAATGGCGCGCTTCACATCAACATTGGTGTCTCGAAGCGTCACTCCACCTTTTCCCCAGCGTCCATCTCCGTCAATGGCTCCACGGCAGCGTTATCGAGCAGTGCATCTTCGAAGCACGACAAACGACAAAGCATCCTTGGGCGATTGGCGAGGAAGTTTAGTATCTTGCGAAGATCTAATCAAGATCCCGGATTTTCCGCCGATGAGTGGCTCGAGGGAGTGTCTGGTGGAGTCAGACTTTCATCTGTTGATGAGCAGTCGTCGCGTCGCTCATTCGCCTTGCAGAGGCAATTGTCTCCGGAGAAACCCGCGATGGAGAAGAAGGCTTCGGATCCATCTAAACGCATTCCTCCTCCACGGATAGACATGGATTTGGGGTCGCAAGCTGGAAATGGTCCGCCGATAGGAGCTGACCCAGAGAACAGTGACCGCACCTCGACGCTTTCCTACGATGTGCCATTCTCACCACTCGGGAAACTGACGATTGCAAACCCGGACGCCCCGAGTTCTGGAGGCACAACGCCTATCAAGATGAGCGTCACATTGCCACCAGACGCACCTACTGAGCCCCCATCCGGTCCCCAATATTTGGCCCAGGATCTGTCGGCCGCCGAACGCCTTCTGTTGCCGGACCGGCAACCAGTCTCAAAACCCTTCCCTGTACCCTCCTCCGCTGGGCGATCATCACCCATTCCAGGTCTTCTCAGCCCCATTTCCGTGGCCGTCCCTACCGTCACATTCCCTGAAGTGTCTCACTTTATGTCTGCAGCACATTCTCCCCCACCTGTCTCGCTTCCTCCTTTGTCGTCATCGTCTGGATTTCATTCGTCTACCAACGGTCCAATTCAAGTGTCGATACCGGCGCCTACCATTGGAGACATTCCGTCAATACTGTCATCGCCGCAACTAGAGTTGCCACATCCCATACTGCCTCATTTAGTCCTTCCTGTTGTTGACGACTCGCCATTGTCCAGGGCGTCAGTTCTCGCCAACCCTCCCACTCCTTACACTGCGGACGAGCCGCGTGCCCAGCTACCAGTTGTTGGAAAAGTCCCAACTAACCACTCTGGCGATACTAGGCAATCACAAGAAGTGTTGCTTCCCAAGCAAGTCCCCCCTGTGAAGGAGGCGGATAATCAGCAAGCTGAAAGCGAAACTCCACTTACCAAATCTAATTCCACAACGAACAGGAAGACAGAGACTTACAAGCTCGTCAGGACTCAATCAGACAAGGTCTCGTCGTCATCGGAAGCAGCGTTTCAGGCCGAGGGAGACCAGTGGCTGGTGGTTAACTCGGGCGATGCCCTCCGTCGTCGAAGAACGAAGGAAAGAGGGGAGAAAGCAGAGAGGACTGAGAAGCCCCCTTCAAGAATGTCCTATGACAGGGATCGCGAGAAAGAGCGATCGAAAGATCATGAGCTAGAGAGGCAGAAGGAGCGAGAAAGAGAAAGAGAGCGGGCGAGCGGGAGGAAGAGGGATCGCGAGAGGGAGCGGGACAGAGAAAGAGAGAGCGCGCGAGACTGGGAATGGGAATGGGACAGAGACAGAGAAAGAGAAAGAGACAGAG
>JBBPTS010000132.1:0-31455 GCA_038094235.1 Fistulinella staudtii | reverse complement strand
GACACAGTGTCGCAGTCTACTGACGGGGACTTTAGGTCTGTACCCGCCCTGTGGCCGTCACTTTGGTGGGGGGGGTCCTTCAGCGAGGATGTTCTTTTTGATGGTGAAGTGAGTAGTCAAAGTAGAGCGAAACGAAAAAGCCACTAAGGGACTTTGTAAGAGAAAGCTGAGTAAAGGGCTCAGGGGCTTTAAGAGTCTGCACTGCCAAGCTACTTTGACTGAGGGTTCATCCTCAGCAAAGCGGCCTGGTTTATATATTCATAGTATTGTATGTACATGTTGTGGCATAACTACCATAAGCATAAATCGAGGAATTGTATCATAAGAGCATAATTTGCCATTGGGCGATAAGTAAACATGAGGATGCGTCGTGCATCAAGAGTCTTCGGAACCTATAAAGGCAGTGCCTTCTGGAATGGAAGAGAAGTAGACGGAGATTAAATACTCATGTGGGTCATTACTTCTGATGTCGGTGCCAATTGCACAGGACGGATATTAAAGGGCAGTGCCCCACGTATAAGGAAGGAGGGAACGGGCTAGTGGTGCCCAAGGATGCAACTCTTGTTGCGAAGGATTTGTTCTCTTCTAGATCATGTGATCTTCATCTTCATGTGATGTGTCACGGGGTTAGTCACGTGACCTGGCTTATATCATTCGGAAGCGAAGAAAAACGTCTAAGTCATTGGGACTTTATTACGCTCATAACACCAAAGAGATGATAGTGGAGTTCTACGAAAAGAACCCCAAGCTCCACCTACGCGAGTCGTTCTACAAGAATTTCGGCTTAGAAAACCTGTACAAAACACTTTTCATATGTGCATTGCCTTTACATCCCTCCCAACCACCCATTAAGGTCTTTGATGGAACTTGAAGACCATGAGACGGGGATGGTGTTACGAATCCAAAAAGTCCACATCTTGGACTTAGAAGTTTTTCGCTTTCTGCTCACATAAAACAGGTCACGTGACGAACAATGTGACTCATCACATGACAATGAAGATCAGATGATCTAGATGAGAACGAATCCTTTGCGACAAGTGTCGCACCCTTGGGTACCAATAGCCCACTTCTCTCTTTCCTTATATGTGGGGCACTGCCCTTTAATCTCTGTCCAGTGCAATTGGCACCGGCATCAGAAGTAATGATGTACATGAGTATTTAATTTCTGTTCTACTTCTCTTCCATTATCAAAGGCACTGCCTTATTGTTTCCAAAGACCCTTGATGCACGTTGCATCCTTATGTTATACTTATCGCTCAATGGCAGATTATGCTTATATAGTACGATTCTACAATTTACACTTATGGTAGTTATGCCACAACATGTACATACAAGTTTATGAATATATAAACCAGGTTGCTTTGCTGAGGACGATTCCTCAGTCAAAGTAACTTGGTGGTGCAGACTCTAAAAGCCCCTGAGCCCTTTACTCAACCCTCTCCTCTTAAGTCACTGGTTGGCTTTTCTGTTTCAGCGATAAGATTAGTTCTTATCTATGACTTCAGAGGTGCAATAAGGATTGCCTTCAAAAGGTGCAATAATGGTTGCCTTCACAGGTCTCTTCTTGCTTCAGAACCTTGTCAACCCTATCTTCTGTAAAGGGCAAAGGGCTAGTGGTGGTGACAGGACTTGTGCACTGGTGAAGAGGGATTGGTTGAGTAAGCAACTCCACTTAGCTACTGCCAGGAGTCTGGCTGGATAATAGAGACCATAGACTATAAAATCCAAGTAAGCAAGACTAAAGGACATCTACCACTAGCCCTGCTATTTATATATATCTTCTGATGAGGTTGTGTATGACCTCATATGGTAAATACTATATCATACCATTGTGGCTATCCTGTGGCCACATCAGTGTCCTTCTGATAAGGGAACATGTGTTCTCCTCATATACATCAAATGGAAGAGAAGGCATGGCCTTCTATCTATCCTCATAGCATCCTCATGTGCCACTTCTAAGTCCTAGGATCAATCTATGATCTAATCTTCTTCATCTAAGATTCTAACCACAGTGGGATCTTCTTCAGAAGATCTCAGATCTCACTTCTGGTGGTAGAGATAAGGTGATCTCCCTTCTATCCATCAAGGATTCTTCTAAGTGTTACTGATAAGATCAGGATATGCAATTGTGCAAACATCTTCAGAGATTGCCATGATAAGATAAGATAAGATTGTCGAAATCCAATCTTCATCTTCATCATGCACCATTGCACAGAAGTGATAATGATAGTGATCATTACAGATATATAGAGAGAATGGGTGTCAGTCCAGAAGAGTTCTTGGCAGATTTCATCATTTACTGCCTGCTCAAGGAGGACTACTCTATACTCATCTGACAGGTTAGCCTGGTTGTTGGCTGCCTGCCATTTAACGAGGAACATATCTGTAATGGCTTGTTATTTTCACACTTCAGACTTAGAAGTGATGGCAAGAACCAGCTTAGATGCACAACCCAAACTATTACACCTTTGACAGGCCAGAAGCCTTATCTTATCTTATCATGGCAATCTCTGATATCTTATCAGGTATCATATGATGGCAAAGGACATAGTCATTTCTCTCCTCTCTTCTTCTTTTCTCATGCACTCATTGACATATGGCAGATCCAATCTAAGATACAGATCTCATCTAACCATAATGGTCAGCACTGTCAATTATATTCTCACATTCATCTCTGCTCTGCTTCTCTTCTATGCCTCATGTAACATATGCCTTATTAATTACCACTATCTCAGCTATGCTTTCTGATGGACTCTTCTGATGTACATATTGCTTCTCACACACAGCCTAGATAAGGAGTGCCTTGATTAGGATAGACACAGCCATGTACATACCATGTCTATATAAACCTAAGGAGCTTGACTGGCTAAACCCCAGTCTTGCTTACTTGGATCTCTCATCTAAACAGTAGGCTCTACCAGTCAGGCTCAGTCCCCCCTACCTCCTGCTTAATAAGCACACTATGCCTTTGACAGGCTATCCTTGAAGTAGTCTTCGAAGTCAACCTTTGAAGGCAGAAGAAGTCTTTCCATTTCACTTAAGCAAGACTACATCTTTGCCCATACATAAGACTGTGCTCACATTGCAAGAAGGCTGTCACTTGTGAAAGAACCACCACCTGACCAACTACCAAGGAACCATGGTGTTTACACAGTAATACACCCCCCTCATCTTTTCCAGGTATACTAAGTCTTGGTAGTGTCTGGAATATTTTCAGGAAGTTCCTCTCCCTCCTTTCCATCACCCTTGCCCCTCCACCACTCAGAAGAAGAAGAAGTGAAGTACCTCAAGTTCGTCAAAGATGACAATCACTTCAGCAACCACCTACATGCCCTCCTCACCACCATCATCGAAAGGTACAATTCCAGGAGACCAATTAGGACCTTTTATGAGGAGATAAAGCCAGTATTCATAGTAGTAGAGACCATCATACTCGGCAGGGAAGCACATTGCCTAGGCTTGGAAGAAGCAGGCACAACAAGGATAGAAGAACTGTTAGGAGCAGCAGCAGTGAGAAATCTGAAACAAGAAGAAGTAGAGGTACAACTCCCCCAATCTCCCACCCCACCCCATTCATCTGTTGCCATCTCCAAAAGAAGAGAGAGACAATACAATCTGGTCCCTCAAAAGAAACGAGGAGACATATCAACTTGGGACTCGTATCTACACCCCAGAAGCAACCTCAAGGCAGTGAGGAAATAAGAAGGAAGAAACATGAAGCTGTGTATTGGAAATAGAATTCCTTGTTTGCTAAGAAGGTTCGCAAACTTGCACAAAGAAGAAGAAAAATCCCCCCACCACAGAAGTAATGGCCACCCTCTCCCAAGAAGATTTTAATGGCCTCATGGCACAGATTGCATTGTTTGAAAACAAATCCATCCAGAATTGCATTGACAAGGACACTATGATAGATACAGCATGAATGATGGAACAACAACTCAGAGATACCAACGATTAGGCCACTGCTGAAACGAAAAAGAACAGAAGGAATGAGGAGAACTGAGTAGTGACCTTGTAAGTCTGTCCTGATTAAGGGAAAACTCCAAGACAATCAAACTGAGGACCATTGTCCCAGTTGGTGCCTGGTTTATATAGGCATAGTATCATATTTGTACATGTGTGTGCATACTTCTATAAACATATTTCTAAGAATTGTACCATTTGAGCATAATGTGCCATTGGGCAATAAGTAAGGCATGTGGGATGCATATGTATCAAGGGTCTTTGGAACCTATAAGGCAGTGCCTTCTGTAATGGAAGAGAAGTGAATGGAGATTAAATACTTGTGTTTGTAGACTTCTGGTGCCAGTGCTAGTTGCACAGGATGGAGATTAAAGGGCAGTGCCCCTCATGTAAGGGAGAAGGGGAATCAGACTAATGGCATCCAAGAGTGCAACACTTGTTGCAAAGGATTTCAGGTCTCTTCTAGGTCCAGTGACCTTGGCTTATCATGTGATGTTGTTTATCACATGACTTGGGTTATGTCAGAGAAAGGGAAAATCATCCAAGTTCAAACATGAACTTTGAGTTTGTAACAACTGCTGCTAAACAAAGAACAAGAGACCTCCTGGAGACATTCTCTTGGGCAAGATTAGAAGGAGGAAGCAGCAAGGTAGAAGTTTTCACAGATCCCTGTGACTTTAAAGGTAGTGCCAAAGAATTTGATGAATGGTGGACAAAGATAAGAACATTCATAAAAGTAAATGAACAAACCTTCATAAAGGATACTCTAGATGGCTCAGGACAACCAATCCTGGTTAATGGCAGAAGACTAACAAAGCCAGATCTGGAAAGAAGACTGGTGGCAGTCCTTTTGAAAATGAAGGGAAGGAAGGCAGGAAGCTGGGCAGAGGCAGAACTCAACCAGATGAACAAAAATGGCACTCACTTTCAAAGCTAGGAAGATTTCTCATGAGTAGTCGAAAGCATGTTCAGGCCCATGCTACAGAAGGACTCGGCCATCCTGGACTTGGAAAACCTCAAGCAAGGAAACATGGACATTGATGAATTCCTTGCCAGATGGAGGGCCCTTCGGTTACAGACAAAGGTTGATGACAGACATGGAGTCTGAATTCTGGAGAAGAATATCAACTTCTTCATCAAGAAAGACCTCTTCTATAACAACCGATGTGTTACAAATCCAATAAAGTCTTGATGACTTAGAAGTTTTTTGCTTTCGACTCACAAAAGTCAGGTCACGTGACTAACCTCGTGACTCATCACATGACAATGAAGATCACATGATCTAGAAGTAAAACCTTTCGCAACAAGTGTCACACCCTTGGGCACCACTAGCCTGTTCATTCTTTCCTTATATATGGGGCACTGTCCTTTCATCTCCGCCCTGTGCAATTGGCACTGGCATCAGAAGCAACAACTTACATGAGTATTTAATTTCCATTCCTTCTCTTCCATTTCAGAAGGCACTGCCTTTTATTGGTTCCAAAGACCCTTGATGTACAATGCATCCTCATGTTATACTTATTGCCCAATGGCGCATTATGCTCACATGGTACAATTCCTAGAAATACATTTATGGTAGTTATGCCACAACATGTACACACAAAAGTATGAATATATAAGCCAAGCATCAAACCGGGGAAAGTCCCTCAGTTCGATTGACTTGGTTGTTTCTGCGTTTAAAGGACAACTCTCCAAGCAGCGACTTCACTTCTCTCTCTTCTATTGTTCCTTTTTGTTTCATGATGGAAGACCACTGTAGAAGAAACAATAGAAGAAGTCTGAGAAATCGGCAAAAACCAAGAAGCCTTTAGGATGGCAGCAAATTTGAAGAAAAGGGGAGTGCAACCCCAAAGAAGAAAAGAAGAAAGAAGTGCCACCACCACCACCACCACCTCACCACTGACAAAAAGTTGCTACAACTGTGGCCAATCGGGTCACTTTGCTAGAGATTACAAGAAGGAGAAGAATAGTTGCAACAGCTGCAGATGGGGAGGAGGACAGCATAAATGAAGCAAACCTGACATTGAGGACTTCCGGAGTGTGAGGGACCTTAACATGAAGTAAGGGAGAGAGAGGAGTGGACTGGGGTACACCAGGTTAGGGCTCTCCCTTAGATAGTGAAAGAGGGGGGATGGACTGAGTGAGCTACTTGGCTGCTTATCTGCTTGTTAGGCGAAAGTTCCAAGTGAACCAGACTAGGGTTACCAGCCAAGTTCCTTAGGTTTATATATGCATAGGACATGGCTGTACATGGCTGTGTAACTATCCTAATCAAGGCACTGCTTATCTGGGCTGTGTATGAGAAGCAATAAGTACATCAGAATGTTCTATCAGAAAGCATAGCCGAGATAACAGAAATAGAAAAGACAGAGATTAATAAGACATGTGTGACATGAGGCATAGAATGGAAGAAGCGGAAATAAACGTGAGAACATAATGGGGCAGTGCTGACCGATATAGTTAGATGAGATCTGTATCTTAGATCGGATCTGCCATATGTCAGTGAGTGCAAAAGAAAGGAGTCCGAGTCAAGGAGAAACTTCTAAATCCCTTCAGATAAGATCAATCCTGCAATCATGTGATATCTGATAAGATACCGGAGAATGCCGAGATAAGATAAGATCATCAATAGGGGTGAGGGAAAGAAAGAGGAAATCATAATAGGCGTGGTTGAGCATCTATGCCGGTCTTTGCCATTGCCTCTAAGTCTGAGGCATGGAAATAGCGAGCCGTTACAATAAACAGGAGTGCCTACTTGTAAAGAAGAATGTGAGAGGGGCCACCAAAGGAAGATCAGAAGGGGCAACCTCATGGGAAGTAGCCAATGAAAGCCCAAAATAAATGACTCAATAGCAGACCTGAAAGGGATGATGATGGACCAGATGCAGGACTATTTCCTGAGAAGGGCTGAAAAGGGAAAAGGCCAAGCAAACTGAAGAAAGAGCTTCAGTTTGCTAACAAGTATGAAGTACTAACGGTTCCAGATGTATTTAATCCAGAAGAACACTTTTACACATCAGAGGCGGCTCAAGAAGAGTGCAGTGCAGATGATACATACATGGTTGATTCCTCTGTAGAAGAAAAGGAACCAGAAGAAATCCCTGAAATCCTTGCTTCAAGATCAGCTCAAATCAAGGGAAACGAAATTGTCATGACCCTAGAAGTTTCAGCCAATAAGAAGAAGTTTGTTCAAGGAAGGGCACTGCTTGATAGCAGAGCCAACATCACCTTCATTGATGAACGATGGGTTCAGAAGAATCAAATACCCACAAAGAAGTTAATGTGCCCCATGCCAGTTTTCAATGTGGACAGAACCAAGAATTCCACTGGAAACATCACCCATACCATGGAAATCATCATCAACTTCAATGGACATAGAGAGAAGGTTACAGCTGATGTAACAGATCTTCACAAATTCGATCTGGTTATAGGCTTTACATGACTACAATGCCACAACCCAGAAATAAACTGGCAGACAGGAGAAGTAAAGATGACAAGATGTCCACGATTATGCCTCCTTCTCCAAGAAAGAAGTGCTTGGATAGCACACTGTGAAGAAGAAGAACAAAATAATGCCTGGGTAGTGTTTGATGTAAGAGTGGCCCTGAAGAAGGAAGAAACCATAGAGAGGAAACCAGATGATCTAGTCCCCTCACAGTTCCACAAATGACTAAAGGTGTTCTCATGACATGAATTGGAAAGAATGTCTCTTAGGAAGCCATGGGATCATGAAATTGAACTAAAAGAAATGTTCATACCAAAAACAGGGAAGATCATTCCCCTCTCTGTAAAAGAACAAGAGGAAGTTTCAGCCTTCCTAGATGATCAGCTTCAGAAGGGGTATATCTGCTCTTCCAAGTCACCCCAAACTTCCCCAGTGTTCTTTGTCCCAAAGAAGTATGGACAAAAAAGGATGGTACAGGATTACTGATACCTTAATGAACACATCATGAGGAACAACTACCCTCTCTCTCTCATTGCCTCCCTCATAGACAAGCTAAAGGGAGCAACAAGGTTCATGAAAATAGATCTCAGATGAGGATACAATAACATCCAAATCAAGAAAGGAGACGAATGAAAGGCGGCCTTTGTATATTTTAAAGGTGCCTTCAAACCACTTGTCATGTACTTCAGACTAATGAACTCCCCCTCCACATTCCAAGCTATGATGAATGAGATCTTCATGGACATAGACAACATGGTGGTAGTTTATATAGATGACCTCTGTTACAAACCCACAAAAGTCATCTAGACTTAGATGTTTTTCTTTACTTTCCACTGATATAAGCCAGTTCACGTGACCGATCATGTGACTCATCACATGACGATGAAGATCACATGATCTAGAAGAGACTGAACCCTTCATGACAAGTGTCACACCCTTGGGCACCATTAGCACGTTTCCTCTTTCCTAATGTGCAGGGCACTGCCCTTTAATCTCCATGTCGCATAACAAGCACCGACATCAGACATAATGACTTACACAAGTATTTAATCTCTGTCCTTCTTCTCTTCCATTACAGAAGACACTGTCTTATTGGTTCCGAAGACCCTTGATGCATGATGTATCCTCATGTTTACTTATTGTAACAGCTCGCTACTTCCATGCTTCAGACTTAGAAGCAATGGTGAAGACTGGCATAGACGCAACACCTTGCCTGAAACGAAAACAGAACAGAAAGAAAATGGAGACTGAGTAGTGGCCTGGTGAGTCTGTCCTGATTAAGGGAAAACTCCAAGACAACCAAACTGAGGACTGTTGTCTCAGTTGGTGTCCCATATATATATTCATAGTTTTGTATGTACATGTTTGTTGCATAGCTACCATAAACATATTTTTAAGGAATCGTACCATAAGAGCATATTACACTATTGGGCGATAAGTATGACAAGAGGATGCGTTGTGCATCAAGGGACTTCGGATCCTGTAAAGGCAGTGCCTTCTAAAATGGAAGAGAAGCAAATGGAGATTAAATACTTGTGTAAATCGTTACTTCTGTTGTCGGTGCCAGTTGCACAGGACGGAGATTAAAGGGCAGTGCCCCTCATATAAGGAAGGTGGAAATGGACTAGTGGTGCCCAAGGATGTGACACTTGTCATGGAGGATTCGGTCTCGTCTAGATCAGATGATCTTCATCATCATGTGATGAGTCACGTGGATGGTCACGTGACCTGGCTTATATTATTCAAAAGCGAAGAGAAACATATAAGTCATCAAGACTTTTATTGGATTCATAACACCATCCCCTTCTCATGGTCTTCAAGTTCTATCAAAGACCCTATTGGGTGGTTGGGAGGGATGTAAAGGTGACAGCGCGCACGAAGAGGGTTTTCTAAGGGTTTTCTAAGCCGTAGTTCTCGTAGAACGACTCATGCAGGTGGAGTTTGGGGTTTTTCTCATAGAATTCTGCTATCGCCTCTTTGGCATGGGTGAGGTTCTTCTCAGGTTCCCAAGTGCGGTCCTCTTCCAAGTATCTATGCCAATGCACCAGATATTCCCACTTATTCTTTCGTTTGCGAGCATCGACAATGAAATCGACTTCGTATTCTTCATCCTGATCCTCAGTCACTAGGACTGGACCTGGGTTCTGAGCAGACTGGCCGTCAAGGCGTTCCTTGCAGGGTTTGACCCGTGATACGTTTACCACCAGATGGATTTTTATTTGTGAAGGAAGGAGTAGTTTAACGGTATTCTGGCCGATAATCTGTATGATCTGGAAGGGTCCCAGCCACTTCTCAGAGAGCTTCTGAGATTCACACATCAAGCAGAGGTTGTCCGTTGCAAGCAGTACCTGATCGCCGATTTTATATTCGGGGGCGTCAGATTGGTGCTTGTCAGCTTGTTTTTTCATTGCTTCCTGAGCCTTTTCTAGATTAGCAGTTGTTTCCGTAAGGGTTTGCTCAATCTTCTGAGCTAGTTCATCTGCCGCTGGGGCTTTGGAGCTACCAGGCTCTATTCCCATCCGAGGTGGGTAAGTCCATGTGACTTCGAAGGGGGTTTTTTGTGAGGAAGCCTGCTTCTTCGAATTATATGAAAATTGAGCGATTGGGAGCCATTCACTCCAGTCATTCTGATGATCACAGATGAACAACCGAAGGTATTGTTGTAGGTCCCTGATAATTCGCTCCGTCTGTCTGTCTGTTTGCGGATGTGAGGCCGTCGATAGGCGGGGTTTTATTTCTAGACATGTGTACAGATCTTTCATAACTTGTGCGGCAAACTGCAGGCCGCGATCTGACACGATGCTTCGGGGAAGTCCGTGATTCATCCAAATGCGCTCTAGATAGAGCTTAGCCATTTCAAATGCGCTAATGGCTTTATGGCAGGGGATGAATTCTACTTCTTTAGAAAATCGATCCATTATGGCAAGAACCGAGTTGTAGCCTTGGGAAGTGGGTAGATCAGTGAGAAAGTCAGCGGAGATGTCTTCCCATGACATGTTTGGTAATTCCAGTGGCTGTAACTTGCCGGCTGGAGCCGTGTTTCCTGTTTTCATTTTCTGACATGTGTGGCACTGGGCCACATAATCTTTTATGTCTTTGGTCATTCCTGGCCAATAGTAGTGAGTCTGGATCAGGTTCATTGTCTTTTCCACTCCTGGATGTCCTGCCACTGGCGTATCGTTGTGGGTGGTCATTACCATCATCCGGACCTTTTCCGGTGTGAAGACTTTTCCTTCTTTCCTAAAGACTCCATTGTTTGAGAGCTCAGCTCCCTGGTTTTCTATTTGGTTGACCTCCAATTCCCGAAGTTGTAATGTTTCCAATCGGATCTGGTCTAAGATTTGGTCCCCATCATCTTCGATGCGTGTCAAACAGATCTTATCTGGGGTTATGAGTTGGATGCCCTTATTGTCATTCTCAACTCCTTCTGCATGATCGCTTCTTCTAAAGAGAGCGTGTCTGCTGCGGCCATTGCCGTTCCAGGCTTATGTACCCAGACATAGTCAAAGTGTAATAAATATTGGCTCCATCGAGCTTGTCTTCTGTTGAGATCTTGCTTCTGCATGAACCACTGAAGGTTTGCATGGTCATTCCAGATCTCAAACTGGAAGCGTGCCCCTTCTAGGTAGTGTCACCACTTCTCAAGTGCCCTGATTACACTGAGCATTTCTTTGTCGAACACTGGGTAATTCCTTTCGGTGTCGTTGAGAGCGTGAGAGAAGAATGCGACCAGATGCCAGTGATCTTCCTTTTTCGTTTCCAGGATTGCCCTTATGGCAAAATCCGATGCATCCGTCTGTAGTCTATACTTGGTCTCGTCATCTGGAAATGCTAGGATAGGTGCCGTGGAAAACGCTTCTTTGAGCTTGTCAAAAGCTCCTTGTTCTTCTGACTGCCATTGGAAGAGCAGGTCTTTTTTGGTAAGGCGGGTCAATGGTTTCGCAATGGATGCGTAATCTTTGATAAAGTGGTGGTAGAAGTTTGCTAGGCCTAAGAAGCTTCGTACGTCGTGAAGGTTTCTAGGCTTCAGCCATGCTCGTATTGTGTCTACCTTGTCGTTATCTATCTTGATTCCATCTTTTCCCACTGTCATTCTGAGGAACTCTACTTCATCCATGGAGAACGTGCATTTTTCTGGTTTGGCGAAGAGGTCGTTTTCTTCTAGCCTCTTCAATACTTCTTTCATGATTTGGTCATGTTCCTCCTGGGAGTTCATTTTTGTGAATATTAGGAGGTTGTCGATGTACACGACCACTACGTCTTCTAAGTCCGCAAAGATCTTGTTCATCATTGCCTGGAAGGTGGAAGGGGAGTTGCATAGCCCAAAGTACATTACTAAGGGTTCAAAGGCTCCTCTGAAGCAAACGAAGGCGGCCTTCCATTCATCTCCTTCCTTGATGCGAACGTTGTTGTATCCCCATCTGAGATCGATCTTTGTGAACTTCTTTGCTCCTTTGAGCTTATCTACCAGCTGAGAAATGAGGGGCAGCGGGTAGTTGTTTCGCACTGTGTGCTCGTTTAGATATCGGTAATCCTGTACCATTCTTTTTCTTCCATCCTTCTTTGGGATGAAGAAGACTGGCGAGGTTTGTGGGGATTTAGATGGACGAATATATCCCTTTCGTAGTTGTCGTCGATAAAGGCCAAAACTTCTTCTTGTTCTTTTGGGCCCAAAGGGATCAACTTCCCCTTCTTCGGGGTGAAGGTATCTTTGAGATTGATAGCGTGATCTCAAGGTTTTCTTATCAGCATTCTTTCAGAATCTTTTTCCTCAAACACCTTCAGCCATTTATGGAAGCAGGCTGGCACCAGTTGTGCAGATAGCTTCTTTTCTTCTTTTGGCTTTTCTATCGTTGCCCTTATGTGGTATGCCGTCCAGGCATTGTCTTGCTCTTCCTTGTCGCATGTTGCCAGGAATTCGCTTCGATCCTGGAGCATGTGACAGGAGCGGGGGCAGCATGTGAACTTTAGTTCTCCGGTTCTCCAGTTGATCTCTGGATTGTGCTTCTTTAGCCAGTTAAACCCTATGACCAGAGGGAATGTGGCAATATCTGTTACTTCTGCCTCTATCCTCTCTCGATGTCCTTGGTAATCGATTTGGATTTGGGCTGTGTGGGTAATCCGACCTGCGGAGTTATGGGTGCCATCAACATTGATGACGGAGACAGGGTGTCATAGTTTCCTCAAGGGGATATGGTGCTTCTCGGCCCATGTCTTGTCGATGAAGGTTACGTTTGCCCCACTGTCAAGGAGAGCTTCTACCATGTTCCAGTCATGGTTCTTCTGATCGGGAGACATACAAATTTTAAGTGAGATTTCATTTGTGGTTCTTGCCGATCTGGTGAAGAGTTCTTCCGGAAAGGGAGTCGTATCTTCCTTGTTGTTGTTAGAGGAATCAAGCGTGCATTTCTGGTCTGCACCGCGCTCATCAAGAGTCGCCTCTGACCATGTATCAATTGTGTCCGTAAAAACTAAGGAAGAATACTTATTGTTGATGAACAGTTTTTCCGGTTTCAGTTCGCCCTCCCTTTTCCCTTTTGCTGGAAAGCCCTTCTGACAAAGTACTCCTTCATTTGGTTGAACGTCTTCCCTTTTATCTCATTCCAGGGGTCCGATATCTGCGGATTTTCATCGGCTACTTCCCACGAGGTGGCTCCTTCTTCTTTTGGAGCACTTCTTCTTTCAGGGGCTTGTGACGTCTTTGCACCCCTGGCGTTTCGGTTGCCTTTTCGGCATTCCTTTTTGTGCTTGCCTCTGAGCCATTTGCATTTGGGGCAAGAGATTTTGGGTTTTGGACATTCTTTCAAGAGATGTCCCGTCTGTCCGCAGTTGAAGCACGCCCCCTTAGGGTTGCTCTTTTCTGAGGAGACAGCCTGTCGGGCCGTGGAAGGAGGTGGGGGGTTACGTATATTTTGCCCCATATACATCTGGTATGCTTCGTAGGCCTTGCCAATTTTTTATATATTGGTCAAGGTCGTGCTTATGAACAGACTCCACTGGTCCGTTCTGAATAATTCTTGTCTGATCTTGTCAGACACTGCCTGTTCGAGCAGGAGTACTCCGTGCTCGTCGCTGAGGTTGGCCCTATTGTTGGCCGCTTGCCATTTGGCGAGGAAGATGTCGATGTCATCTCTTCCTTGCTTTAATTTGGTGATGTTCACCATTGCCTGTAACCAACATCGTCCTCAACTATCAAAGGGGGAGATAAGATAGGGATCTTATCTGTATCTTCAGAGGGTGTGATAAGGATCGCCTTCAGAGTCTCTTCGTACTTCAGAACCTTGTCAACCCTATCTTCTGTAAGGGCAAAGGGCAAGTGGCGGTGACAGGATATGTCCACCAATGAAGAGGGGAGTGGTTGAGTAAGCAACTCCACTTAGCTGCTGCCAGGGGTCCTGGTGGTAGAGCACACTGGTTAGGTGTGAGATCCACAAGTTAACAAGACTAGAGGGCATCTACCACTAGCCCTGCTACTTATATACATCTTCTGATGAGGCAGTGTAAGGCCTCATATGGTAAATACAGTATCGTACCATTGTGGCTATCCTGTGGCCACATCAGTGTCCTCCTGATAAGAGAACATGTGTTCTCCTCATGTCCATCAAATAGAAGAGAAGGTTCTGCCTTCTATCTAACCTCATGGTAACCTTGTGTGCCGCTTCTAAGTCCTAGGATCAATCTATGATCCAATCTTCTTCATCTAAGATCCAGCCACGATGGGATCTTCTTCAGGAGATTTCAGATCTCGCTTCTGGTGGTGGAGATAGTGCGATCTCCCTTCTATCCTTCGAGGATTCTTCTAAGTGTCACTGATAAGATCAGGACTTGCAATTGTACGATAAGATGTCGGAGATTGCCGAGATAAGATAAGATTGTCGAAATCTAATCTTCTTCAGAGTGTGCCTGTTGCGCGGAAGTGATAACGATAGCGATCGTTACATCGCCCAGTCGCAGTGCAACATTGGCTTCATCAGCCCTTCAAACTCCGTTTCAAATTCTTCCCAATTTTTGAACATTGTTCTTCCTTGTAGGAGTTTTTCCAACTCTGATTGTGCCCAGGGTCCTCCCTTTTGTCCCTTAGGCATGACAACACTGCTCTCATCCCTTCGACGAGTTTGATGTCATATTCCTGTTCCCCTGTGATCGGATTTATCTTATCTGTCCCGTCGCTATATCTTGCTTTCGTCAGGAAGAATGGGTTCGACCTGAGCCAGGATCTCATCTTGATCCACCACTCATCAAACTTGGCTTTTAACCCGTCGTACTCTCCTGGGTCCCTGAATGCTTCTATCTTTCCTGTCCCTATCAGAGTGGCCATTGCTAATGCATGTTGCGCTTGGTCTCTCTCTGCCTGCATTTTTCTTAATGCCTGGGCCTGGAGATTCATTTCTTCGACCATTGCCTGCATTTGATTCCTAAGGGTGTCGAGTTGTTCTTCGTATGACATTGTGGCAAGGAAAGTTCTTTATTAAAAAAAAGGGGGGTGGCTATCTCTGCACAGATATGCAAGGAGCTTCTTTCGGCTTCCTACTGACCCAAGGCCTTACTTTTTGGCCTTCTTCAAAAGGTATGAGGCACGGAGGGGGGAACGTGGGTCTGACCATGCTTTCGTTGTGTATGGGTAAACCTTCTTTGCCCACTTCTTTTTCAGGCCTTCCTCTGTCTGTACTCCTATCTCCGATATGTCTCTTTTCTCTCCTAAGGGTCCTATAAGTCTCCCTTCCTTCAACACATTCAGAAAGGCAATATGATCCCCACTGTATGTATCGAGTCTGTCTGCCATACCACGAAGATCCAATCCAGTCTCTTCCTCTTTCTCTACCAGGTACTCAATCTCGAGCAGGAGGTAGGGTCCTTGGAGCTCCTCGTAGAAGCTCGGGGCGAGTCAGTTGAAGCATTGGCTTCGTTCAGCTTGCTCAATGAGGTCGGTTATGCTTTTGATGAAGAGGCCTGCCTCTTGGTTGAACTTCTGGTGAGAGACTACTACCTCGGGGTCGAGTGGCACTGGTTCTTCGGCGAAGAGATCTGTAGGGGGGGTGGAGGAAATGGAGAAGTGCAATGAAGGCACTGGTTTTGTGAGTACTAATGAGGAGGTTACTTCTGGGGGGACATTACTTCTTTAATCATCCTATGGTGTGCAGGGTCTTCTGGGTAGCCTTCAGCGAAGAGGTTCTTCTCAATGGTGAAGTAGGTAGTTTGGTTGTAGTGAAATGAAAACAGAACAGAAAGAAAATGGAGACTGAGTAGTGGCCTGGTGAGTCTGTCCTGATTAAGGGAAAACTCCAAGACAACCAAACTGAGGACCATTGTCCCAGTTGGTGTCCCGTATATATATTCATAGTTTTGTATGTACATGTTTGTTGTATAGCTACTATAAACGTATTTTTAAGGAATCGTACCATAAGGGCATATTATGCCATTGGGCGATAAGTATAACATGAGGATGCGTCATACATCAAGGGACTTCAGATCCTGTAAAGGCAGTGCCTTCTAAAATGGAAGAGAAGCAAATGGAGATTAAATACTTGTGTAAATCGTTACTTCTGTTGTCAGTGCCAGTTGCACAGGACGGAGATTAAAGGGCAGTGCCCCTCATATAAGGAAGGTGGAAATGGACTAGTGGTGCCCAAGGATGCGACACTTGTTGCAGAGGATTCAGTCTCGTCTAGATCAGGTGATCTTCATTGTCATGTGATGAGTCACGTGGATGGTCACGTGACCTGGCTTATATTATTCGAAAGTGAAGAGAAACATCTAAGTCATCAAGACTTTTATTGGATTCATAACATCGCCCATTATGATTTTCCTCTTTCAGTTATCTTTAACCCCTATTGATGATCTTATCTTATCTCGGCATTCTCCAGTATCTTATCAGATATCGCATGATTGCAGGACTGATCTTATCTGAAGAGACTTAGACGTTTCTCCTTACTCTCGGACTCTTTCTCCTCCCCTTTGCACTCGCTGACATATGGCAGATCCGATCCAAAGATACAGATTCCATCTAACCATATCGGTCAGCACTGCCCAATTATGTTCTCACACTTATCTCCGTCTCTTCCATTCTATGCCTCATGTCACACATGCCTTATTAATCTCCACTTTCTATTTCTGTTATCTTGACTATGCTTTCTGATGGACTCTTCTGATGTACTTATCACTTCTCACGCACAGCCCAGATAAGCAGTGCCTTGATTAGGGTAGTTACACAGCCATGTACAGCCACATCCTATGCATATATAAACCCAAGGAACTCGGCTAGTAACCCCAGTCTTGTTCACTTGGAACTTTCGCCTAACAAGCAGATAAGCAGCCAGGTAGCTCACTTGGTCCATCCCCTCACTCGCTATATAAGGGAGAGCCCTCACACAGTGTACCCCAGTCCATCCCCTTTCTCCCTTGCTCCACATTAAGGTTCCTTGCACTCGCAGGTCAGAGTTGTTAGGTTCACTTCACTTATCGCCCAATGGCACATTATGCTTATATGGTATGATTCCCAGAATTACACTTATGATAGTTACGCCACACATGTACAAACATTACCCATGAATATATAAACCAGGCTGCTTTGCTGAGGACAATTCCTCAGTCAAAGTAACTTGATGGTGCAGACTCTAAAAGCCCCTGAGCCCTTTACTCCAACATCCCCTCTTAAAAGTCATTGACTGGCTTTTCCGTTTCAACCTCCTAATCTTCACAAAAGGAGGAACAAAAGAAGAACATGATAAATCATAGAAGAAGTCCTTCAAAGACTAGAAGCAAATGACCTATTTATGAAACCGGAAAAGTGTACCTTTGGAGTAGAAGAAGTTCCCTTCCTAGGGATGATCGTTAGCAAAAACAGTATCCTAATGGAAGAAGAAAAAGTAGAAGCAATCCTGAAGTGGCCATTGCCAAGAAGCACACATCAAGTACGCGTCTTCCTCAGCCTAGCCAACTTCTATAGAAAGTTTATCAATGGGATGGCTCAATATATATGCCACCTCAATGATCTTTTGAAGAAGGATTCCACCTTCCATTGGGGAGATAAGGAAGAAGAAGCTTTTGACAAGCTAAAGAAGATGTTTATCACAGCTCTGATACTCACCTTCCCAGATCAAGAAGCAGAGTATTGAGTTGAGATGGACATATCAGACTTTGCAACAGGAGCAGTACTGATGGTCAAGAAGGAAAGAATATTCCACCTGGTTGTGTACCTCTCACACTCTATGTTGCCAGAAGAAAGGAACTATCAAGTTTTCAACAAAGAGATGCTAAGCGTAATCAGGGCTTTGGAAGAATGACATCACCATCTAGAAGGAGCAAAACACAAGTTCAAAATCTGGAATGACCATGCTAACCTACAATGGTTTATGGAAAAGCAAAACCTGAACAGAAGGCAGGCATGCTGGTCACAATACCTGTCCAGATTTGACTACACCTGGGTGTACAAACCAGGAACCCAGATGGTAAAAGTAGATGCCTTATCAAGAAGACCTGACCATATGATTGAAACAAAAAAGCCAATCAATGACTTTGAAGGAAAGATGTCGGAGTAAAGGACTCAGGGGCTTTGTAAGTCTGCACCACCAAGTTACTTTGACTGAGGAGTTGTCCTCAGCAAAGCAGCCTGGTTTATATATTCATAGATTTGTATGTATATGTTGTGGCATAGCTACCATAAGCATAAATCGTAGAATCGTACCATATGAGCATAATCTGCCATTGGGTGATAAGCATAACATGAGGATGCATTGTGCATCAAGGGTCTTTAGAGCCAATAAGGCAGTGCCTTCAATAATGGAAGAGAAGTAGATGGAGATTAAGTACTTGTGTAAGTCGTGACTTCTGATGTCGGTGCCAGTTGCACAGGATGGAGATTAAAGGGCAGTGCCCCACGTATAAGAAAAGAGAGGGACGGGCTATTGGTGTCCAAGGGTGCAACACTTTGTCGTGAAGGATTCGTTCTTGTCTAGATCATGTGATCTTCATTGTCAGGTGATGTGTCACGGGTTAGTCACGTGACCTGGCTTATGTCAGATGAAAGCGAAAGAAAACATCTAAGTCATCAAGACTTTATTGGATTTGTAACAATGATCAGGGTAGAAGAAGACAACCAAGGGATAGTTCTCATAACCCCAGATAAGATCCGAACAGTAAGGATCAAAGATGATGGGGACAATATAAAGAATAGGATCCAAGATCACACACTCGCCCTCAAAGAATCAGAAGTACAGAAGATAGAAGATGACAGAGAGCAGTTGTCAGAAGGACTCTTTATGAAGGATGAAAAGATATTCATCACCACAGAAGATTGAATGGACCTTATCACACTCCATCATGATACCCTGGTCACAGGACATCTGAGCAATGAGAAGACAATTGAGCTCATAAAAAGGCACTATTATTGGCCTGGAATGACAGCTCAGATCAAAGACTATGTGGCTAGATGCCACACATGTCAGAAGATGAAAACAGGGAACCAGCCACCAGCTGGCAAGCTTCAACCACTAGAACTAGCTCACATGTCATGAGAAGATGTATCAGCCAACTTCATCACTGACCTCCCAGTTTCATCGCTATATGATTCTATCCTCATGGTAGTTGACAGGTTCTCCAAAGAAGTGGAGTTTATCCTCTGTAAGAAGGAAATCACAGTGCTGGAAACTGCCAAGCTATATCTCACAAGGGTTTGGATGAATCATGGGATCCCTAGATCCATCATCTCAGATCAAGGACCCCAATTTGCTGCATAAGTTATAAAGGATTTATGTGCTTGCCTTAGGATATGCTTGCAGCTTTCTATGGCAGTACACTCCCAGACAGACAGTCAAACAGAAAGGATCAACTGAGATCTACAACAATATCTGTGGTTATTCATATGTGACCACTAAGAAGATTGGTCGGACTAGTTGCCCATTGCTCAATTCAGCTACAATGCAAAACCACAAGCCTCCACCAAGAAGTCACCTTTTAAAGTTACCGGAACCTACACCTCTCGCATGGGAATAGAACCTGGCACTTCTAAAGCACCTGCTGCAGACACGTAAGCCCAGCAAATAGAAGAAACCCTTGTGGAAACATCTGCAAACCTAGAGTGAAATGAAAAAGCCTCTCAGAGACTTTAGCGAGAAATATAGGAGTTTTTAGTTCAGGCACTCAAGTGATCAGTACAAGTCAACTGTCAAGCTACTCAAACTGAGAGGTTACCCTCAGCTGAGCCACCCTTATATATTATTCATATTATGTATGTACATGTTTGCATAATCCTAAATATTGATTTCTAGGAGTCATACCATATAAGCATAATGTGCTGTTGGGCAATAAGTGAGGCATGTGGATGCATCATATATCAAGGATCTTCAGAATCAATTCAAGGCAGTGCCTTCTATAATAGAAGAGAAGGAATAGAGATTAAATAATCATGTTCTGTGACTTCTGATGCCAGTGTCAATAGTTTTATGGTGGAAATGAAGAGGGCAGTGCCTCACATATTAAGAAGGAGAGGGGTGGGCTCATGGTGCTCAAGGATACGACTTGTCACGAAGGGTTTTGGTTTTTCTTCTAGATCATGTGATCTTCATCATTATGTGATGTGTCATGTTGTTTGTCATGTGACCTTGGATTACATGTTTCAAGAGAGGGAAAATTTCTAAGTTCAATTGTGAACTTTGGATTCGTAACATAGAGAAGACATGGAAGTGTATGGTTCTGCAGGTAGACAAATATAGCAGCGATGCACCAGAATACAAGATTGGATATCAGGTATTGCTGGCCACTGAAAACCTTCACCTCACCAGGCAGTCAAAGAAGTTATCTGAGAAGTGACTTGGTCCCTTCTCCATCACAGAAGTTATCAGCTGCAATGCTGTAAAACTACGACTCCCTCTCTTGATGAGAATCCATCCCATAGTCAATGTGTCACAAGTCAAACCCTACAAGGAACAACTTGAAGGGCAGCCTGTAAAAGAACCAGGACCTGTCTTGACTAACTGATGATCAGGAAGAAGAATTTGAAGTGGACTTCATTGTAGATATATGGAAACAAAGAAATGGTTGAGAATACCTCATTCATTGGGCAGGATATGGAGAAGATGATTGCACATGGGAACTGAAGAAGAATCTTACCCATGCTACGGATGCCCTGGCTCATTTTCACAAGAAGAATTACCACCTTGATGCTAGAGAAGCCTTCAATGACAAGTTGGCCTATTTAACCCTTATAAAACATGCTGCAGTGCAGTTTCCTTTGAAGTTCCAAGGCTTGATCTGGAATCTCAAGCTCAGAAGGGGTATGGTGTAATGGCTCATTACTTTCCCACTTCAGACTTAGAAGCGGTGGCAAGAACTGGTATAGATGCACAACCTAAACTATTATGCCTTTGACAGGCCAGAAGCCTTATCTTATCTTATCATGGCAATCTCCGATATCTTATCAGATATCACATGATAGCAAAGGACTTAGTTGTTTCTCTCCTCTCTTCCCTTTTTCTCATGTACTTGTTGACATATGACAAATCCAATCTAAGATACAGATCTCATCTAACCATAATGGTCAGCACTGCCAATTATGTTCTCACATTCATCTCCACTCTGCTTCTCTTCTATGCCTCATGTAACATATACCTTATTAATTACCACTATCTCAGCTATGCTTTCTGATGGACTCTTCTGATGTACATATCACTTCTCATGCACAGCCTAGATAAGGAGTGTCTTGATTAGGATAGACACAGCCATGTACCATGTCTATATAAACCTGAGGAGCTCGACTGGCTAAACCCTGTAACGGTTCACTATTTCCACACTTCAGACTTAGAAGCAATGACGAAGACCAGCATAGATGCAACACCTTGCCCATTATGATTTCCTTTTCTCTTTTACCCCTATTGATGATCTTATCTTATCTCGGCATTCTCCGGTATCTTATCAGATATCGCACAATTGCAAGAGGGACCTTATCTGAAGGAACTTAGAAGTCTTTTCCTCTTTTTCAGACTCTTTCTCTTCTCTCCTTCGCACTTGCTGACATATAGTAGATCTGATCTAAGATACAGATCTCATCTAACCATATTGGTCAGCACTGCCCAATTATGTTCTCACACTTATTTCCGTTCTCTTCCATTCTATGCCTCATGTTACACATGCTTTATTAATCTCTGCTTTCTCTTATCTCAGCTATGCTTTCTGATAGAACATTCTGATGTACTTATTGCTTCTCACACACAGCCCAGATAAGCAGTGCCTTGATTAGGATAGTTACACACCCATATACAGCCTTGTAGTATGCATATATAAACCCAAGGAACTTGGCTGGTAACCCCAGTCTTGTTCACTTGGAACTTTCACCTAACAAGCGGATAAGCAGCCAAGTAGCTCACTCAGTCCATCCCCCCTCTTTTGCTATCTAAGGGAGAGCCTAACCCAGTGCACCCCAGTGCACCTCCTTTCTCCCTTGCTCCACGTTGAAGGTCTACACTCTAGAAGAGTAGGTTCACTTCAAACCCTAGTCTTGCTTACTTAGATCTCTCACCTAAACAGTGGGCTCCACCAGCTACACCTTTGACAGGCTATCCTTGAAGTAGTCTTCGAAGTCAACCTTTGAAGGCAGAAGAAGTCTTTCTGTTTCAATATCTATATCATCCTGCCCTTGTCGGAGTTTGGTGATGTTCACCATGGCCCAGTCTCAGTGCAACATAGGCTTCATGAGTCCTTCAAACTCAATTTCGAAGTCTGCCCAGTCCTTGAAGGATGTTTGCCCTTCTAGAAGCTTTTCCAGCTCTGACTGTGCCCAGAGTCCTCCCTTTTGGCCCTTTAGACTGGAAAATACTGCCCTCATTCCTTTGACAAGCTTGATGTTGTATTCTTGTTCTCTGGTGATCAGATTTAGCTTATCTGTCCTGTCACTATATTTTGCCTTTGCCAAGAAGAAGGGGTTTGAATGGAGTCAGGATCTCATCTTGATCCACCACTTGTCAAACTTCACCTTAGACCCATCATATTCTCTCAGGTCTTTGAATACTTCTATCTTACTTCCTCCTGTCTGTGGTGCTCCAAGCCATCTGTGTAGGCTTGCGGCTGCCAAGGCTTGGTCCCTTTGCTTAGTCAATGAGCATATGACCTGGCTTTGGTTATTCATTTCTCTAATTATGGCCTGAAGTTGGCCTCTTAGTGCGTCAAGTTGCTTTTCAATTGACATGTTTGTGGAGGAAGATAGATGATATTTGAAATGAAAAAGCCATCAAGACTTTTAGAGGAGAAAGGGAAGACTGAGTGGAGATCTCGCAAGTGCTTTTGTGGGCAACTTCAAGTAAATCCAACTGAGGTTTTATGCTTAGTGGATCTACCCTTTATATATTCATAGGGTTTGTGTATACATATGTGTGCATACTTCTATAAACATATTTTCTAGAATTGTACCATAAGAGCATAATGTGCTATTGGGTGATAAGTATATTATGTATAGGGGGTGTGTATCAGGTTCCTTCAGAGTCAATAAGGCAGTGCCTTCTATAATGGAAGAGATGTAGAATGGAAATGAAAAGGTTGTGTATGTTGTTACTTCTGATATCAGTGCCAGTTGCACAGGATGGAATGAATGAGGCAGTGCCCCATATATTAGGAAAGAGGGAACAGACTAGTAGTGCCTGTTACGAATCCAAAAGTTCATGTTTGAACTTAGAAGCTTTCTCAGTTTCAACTGATATAATCCAAGTCACGTGACTAACAATGTGACACATCACATGATGATGCAAGGTCACCTGACCTAGAAGAGAACCAAACCATCCATGACAAGTGTTGTACCCTTGGGCACCACTAGCCTGTTCCCTCTTTCCTTATATGTAGGGCACTGCCCTTTCATCTCTGTCCTGTGCAACTGGCACTGACATCAGAAGTCTCAGATAACACAAGTATTTAATCTCTATCTACTTCTCTTCCATTACAGAAGGCATTACCTTATTAGTTCTGAAGACCCTTGATGCACAATACATCCTCATGCCCTACTTATCGCCTACTGGTGCATTATGCTCATATGGTATGATTCTTTAGAATTATACTTATGGAAGTTATATACAAATATATACATATATTATGCTTATATATAAGGGTTGCTCAACTGAGGGTAACTCCTCAGTTTAAGTAACTTGACAGTTGACTTGTACTGGTCACTTTGAGTATCTGAACTTAGTATCTCTCCTCAACACTTAAAGTCATTGATTGGCTTTTTTGTTTCAGTGCCCAAGGGTGCAACACTTGTCACAAAAGGTTTAGTTTTCTTCTAGGTCAGGTGACCTTGTATCATGTGATGAGTCACATTGTTGATCACATGACCTGGGTTATGTCATTTAAAATGGAGAAAATATCTAAGTCAGAAGTGACTTTTATGGGTTTGTAACAATATTAGGGGGGTGGCTATCTCTGCAGTGATATGTGAGGGATTTCTTTTAATCTCCTACTGACCCAAGGCCTTACTTCTTGGCCTTCTTTAACAGATAGAAAGTGTGGAGGGGAGAGCAAGGGTCTGATCTTGCTTTAGAAGTATAGGAGTAAGTCTTTCTTGCCTGCTAATTTCTCAGGCCTTCCTCTGTCTGGATTCCTATCTCTGATATGTCTCTCTTCTCTCCTTAGGGTTTTGGCAGCTGATGCCTGAAGCAAACCTAACATGACGAACTTCTGAGTGTGAGGAACCTTGACATGGAGCAAGGGAGAGAGAGGAGTGGACTGGGGTAAACCAGGTTAGGGCTCTCCCTTAGATATCAATAGAGGGGGATGGACTGAGTGAGCTACTTGGCTGCTTATCCACTTGTTAGGCGAAAGTTCCAAGTGAACAAGACTGGAGCTTCCGTAGCTCAGTCTCTACTTCTTATATACAGTGAGAGGGAGGCTGTGTCCCGTCCTTATATGTAAATACTTCTATCGTATGATTGTGGCTATCCAGTGGCCATGTCAGTGTCCTTCTGATAAGAGAACATGTGTTCTCCTTATGTTCATCAAATGGAAGAGAAGGCTCTGCCTTCTATCTAACCTCATGGCAACCTCATGTACTGCTTCTAAGTCCTAGGATCAATCTATGATCTGATCTTCTTCATCTAAGATCCAACCATGATGGGATCTTCTTCTAGAGATCTCGGATCTCTCTTCTGATGGTGGAGATAAGGCGATCTCCCTTCTATCTTTCTAGGATTCTTCTAGGTGTCACTGATAAGATCAGGTCATGCAATTGTGTGATAAGATTCGGAGATTGCCGAGATAAGATAAGATAAGATTGTCGAAATCTAATCTTTCTTGTTGTGCACCATTACGCTGAAGTGATAACAATAGCGATCATTACAATGCCCTTCCTTCAGCTCTCTGATGTAAGCTACTCTGTCCCCATCAAATGTATCTAGTGTGTCTGCTATACTACGAAGTTCCAATCCTTTTCCTTCTACTAAGTCTACCAGATACTCCATCTCCAGGAGGAGGATTGGGTCTTGTAACTCCTCATAGAAGTTGGGGCAGGAAGGTTTCGGTGCTGTCTTCTTTGTGCTTGCTTGATGAGGTCATCGATGGATTAGATGAAGAGGTTGGCCTCTCATTTGAACTGGGTGTAGGTTTCCTCTACTTCTGGGTTGAGGTGGGGCTCTTCTGAGGTGAAGAGATCTAAGGGAGGAGTGGAGGGGATGGAAAAGTACGAAGATGGCACTAGTCCCATTAGCATATGTGAGATACAGTACTTCTGGTGGACATTACTTCATTAATTGTCCAATGGTTGCAGCTTTCTTGGTTGTGCCTTCAGCAAGGTCCATTGATGATGGTGAAGTGGGTAGTTTGATTGTAGTGAAATGAAAAAGAACAACAGAAAAGAAAAGACTGAGTAACTGCCTTGAGGAGTTGTCCTTTATACAAGGAAACAACCAAGACAATCAAACTGAGGGATGTTCCCCAGTTTATCATCTGGTATATATATTCATAGGTCTTTATTTGTACATGTGTGTGCATACTTCTATATACATATTTCTATAAGTCATACCATATGAGCATATTGTGCTGTTGGGCAATAAGTAATATATGTATGATGCATGTACATTGAAGCAAACCTAACTCTTCTGACTTCTGAGAGTGAGGGACCTTCAATGTGGAGCAAGGGAGATGAGGGGTGGACTGGGGTACACTGGGTTAGTACTCTCCCTTAGATAGGGAGTGAGGGGAATGGACCAAGTGAGCTACTTGGCTGCTTATCCGCTTGTTAGGCAAAAGATCCAAGTGAGCAAGACTGGGGTTACCAGCTAAGTTCCTTGGGTTTATATATGCATAGGACGTGGCTGTACATGGCTGTGTAACTACCCTAATCAAGGCACTAGCTTATCTAGGCTGTGTGTGAGAAACAATAAGTACATCAGAATGTTCTATCAGAAAGCATAGCTGAGATAACAAGAATAGAGATGGGAATTAATAATGCATGTGTTGCATGAGGCATAGAAGAGACGGAGAAGAGTGTAAGAACATAATGTGCAGTGCTGACCGATATGGTTAGATGAGATCTGTATCTTAGATTGGATCTACCATATGTCAGCAAGTGCATGAGAAAGGAAAGAGTTCGAGAAAGAGGAGAAATCTTCTAAGTCCCTTCAGATAAGATCGATCCCGCAATTGTGCAATATCTGATAAGATACTGGAGAATGATGAGATAAGATAAGATCATCAATAGGGGTAAAGAGAGAAAGGAAATCATAACAGGCATGGTGTTGCATTTATGCCAGTCCTTGCCATTGCTTTTAAGTCTGAAGTATGAAAGTAGTGAGCTATTACATGCATCAAGAGTCTTTGGAGCCAATTAAAGGCAGTGCCTTCTGAAATGGAAGGGAAGTGAGCAGTGATTAAATAGGCATATGGAGATGCTTCTGATTCTGATGCTTCTTGTATTGAACAGAAATGAAAGGGCAGTGCCCCATGTATAAGGAAGGAGTGAAATGGGCTAATGGTGCCCAAGGGTACAACACTTTGTTGCAATTGGTTTGGTCTCATCTAGATCATATGATCTTCATTGTCATGTGATGAGTCCCGTGGTTAGTCATGTGACCTGGGTTATGTTATTTGAAAGCAAAGAAACTTCTAAGTTCAAATGTGAACTTTTGGATTTGTAACAGATATGGAGAAGTGCAAGAAGGGCACTAGTCTTATTAGTATGGGATGACAAAGCTACTTCTGGTGGACATTACATCATCCTATTTTGCAGATGGAGTGGATGTCTTCAGTGAAGTCATTCTTGGTGACAGTGAAGTCGGTAGTTTGGTTGTAGTGAAACAAAAAAGAACAATAGGAAAGAAAGAACTGAGTAGCTGACTTGGCAAAGTTGTCCTTTAATGAGGAAACTCCAAGACAACCAAACTGAGGATTATTGTCCCAGTTGGTGCTTGGTTTATATATTCATACTGTTATATGTGTACATGTTTGTGCATACTTCTATAAATGTATTTCTAAGGGTCGTATCATATGAGCATAATGTGCCATTGGGCAATAAGTAAACATGAGGGATGTGTATGCATTAAGGGTCTTTGGAACCAATAAGACAGTGCCTTCTATAATGGAAGAGAAGTAAAATGGAAATTAAAGGAATGTGTTTGTGAAACTTCTGATGCCTGATACAGTGGTAGAGTGGAGATTTGAAGGGCAGTACCTTGCATATAAGGAAAGTGGGAATAGGCTAGTGGTGCCCAAGGATGTGACACTTGTCATGAAGGATTCAAGTCTCTTCTAGATCATGTGATCTTCATCGTCATGTGATGAGTCATGTGGTTAGTCACATGACTTGGTTTTGTCAGATGAGAAAGCAAAAATGTTTAAGTCCAGACATGGACTTTTAGATTCATAACAATTGAATCCCCATCAGATATTGAGCTTTGAGAAGTACTTGGCTCCTTTTAGCTTATCAATCAGTTCACTAATCAATGGTAGGGGATATCTATTTTTAACCATGATTGCATTTAATTTTTGGTAGTCCTGAACCAGTTGAAGGTTCCCATCTTTCTTTTTGATGAAGAAGAAGGCTGAGGTGAATAGGGATTTGGAAGGTCAAATCCTTCCTGTAGATATGTTCTCCTCTAGGAACATGTCCAATTCCTTTTGTTCATCAAGGGAAAGGTTATACATTTTACAGTCAACCTTATGGTCTCCTGGGAGTAATTTGATGGTGTGATCATAAGGCCTGTTATGAATCCAAAAAGTTCATGTCTGAACTTAGAAGTTCTTGCTCTCTTGAATGACATAAGCCAGGTCATGTGACTAACAACCTGACTCATCACATGACAATGAAGATCACATGATCAGAAGAGAACTGAATTCTTCGCAACAAGTGTCACACCCTTAGGCACCATTAGCCCATTCCCCTCTTTCTCTATATGTGGGGCACTGCCCTTTCATTTCCATCCTGTACAACTGGTACTGAGACATCAGAAGTTTCTCAAACACAACTATTTAATTTCCATCTAGCTTCTCTTCCATCCTAGAAGGCACTGCCTTTTATTGGTTCTGAAGACTCTTGATGCGCATGTATCCCACATGCCTTACTTATTGCCCAATGGCGTATTATGTTCATATGGTATGACTCTCAAAAATATGTATATAGAAGTATGACCACACATGTACACACAAAACCCTATGAATATATAAGGGTAGATCCACTGTGTGTAAAACCTCAGTTGGATTTACTTGAAGTTGCCCACAAAGTACTTGTGAGACCTCTAACTCAGTACCCCCCCCTTCTTCACAAAAGTCTCTGAGAGGCTTTTTCATTTCACTTAAATCCAACTACCTACTTCACCATTGAGACAAGACATCCTTGCTGAAGGCCCCCCCCCAAAGCTGCAAAATAGGATGCTTAAAGAAGTAATATCCTAGAAGTAACCTTTGTCACCTAAGCACTAACAGGACCAGTGCCATCCTCGCACTTCTCCATCTCCTCCATCCCCCCTACAGATCTCTTCATCAACAAACCAGCACCCCTTGACCCGGAGATAGTAGCCTCCTACAAGAAGTTTGAACAAGAGGCAGGCCTCTTTATCCAAAGCATAACCAACTCTGTTGAGCAGGTGCAAAGGAAGTAGTGTCTCAATCGTCCCACCCCCAACTTCTACGAAGAACTCCAGGGCCCCTACCTGCTGTTGGAGATAGAATACCTAGTCAACCAAGCTGAAGAGAAAGGCTTGGATCTTTGTGGTACTGCAGATGCACTTGATACATACGTACAGTGGAGATTGTATATGCTTTCTGAATGGGTTGAAAGAAAGGAGAATAGTAGCACCCTCCAGAGAGAAAAGAGGCATATCAGAGATAGACATACAGATGGACAAAGGCCTGAAACAGAAGCAGGCAAGAAGGAAATACCTTTACATCTCCAAAGCGAGATCAGACCCTTGCTCCCCCCTTTGTGCTTCCTACCCCTTAAAGAAGGCCAAGAAGTAAGGCCTTGGGTCAGAAGGAGACCAAAAGAAGTCCCTCGTGTATCATTGCAGAGATAGCCACCCAATAAAAATCTATTTTCCCCCCCTTTTACAATGTTGTACAAAGAACAGCTTGACAACCTCAGAGGCCAACTACAGGCCATTATCACCAAGATGAACAACCAGGCCCAAGCCATCCATTCATTAATGGAACAGAGGAACCA
Organism: Fistulinella staudtii; assembly: GCA_038094235.1. Lineage (NCBI taxonomy): Eukaryota > Fungi > Basidiomycota > Agaricomycetes > Boletales > Boletaceae > Fistulinella > Fistulinella staudtii. The sequence continues at coordinate 2,422 of JBBPTS010000132.1, read as the reverse complement.
GGCACAGCAAGCCTTGGCTACCATGAGCATAGGATGGATGACCAATCCACAAGTGGGAGGAAGTAAGATAGAAGCATTCAAGGACCCTGGAGAATATGATGGGTCAAAAGCAAAATTTGATGAGTGGTGGATCAAGATGAGATCCTGGCTCAGATCAAACCCCTTCTTCCTAGAGAAGGCTAAGTAAAGTGATGGCACAATCAAGACAAATGTGATCACCAGGGAGCAAGAATACAATATAAAATTAGTAGAAGGAATGTGTAACCAATGTACTTCTTCTTACTTCAAAGAATGCGATAAGGATTGCCTTCAGAGTTACTCTTCGTACTTCAGAACCTTGTCAACCCTAGTTTTTATAAGGACAAAGGGCAAGTGTTGGTGACAGGATATGTTCACCAATGAAGAGGGGATTGGTTGAGTAAGCAACTCCACTTAGCTAACTGCCAGGAGTCCCACTGGTAAAGCATACTGGTTAGGTGTGAGATCCAAGTTAACAAGACTAGAGGCATCTACTGCTAGCCTTCCTACTTATATACATCTTCTGATAAGGCAGTGTAAGGCCTTTATATGGTATATAGTGTATTGTACTACTGTGGCTATCCTGTGGCCACGTCAGTGTCCTTCTGATAAGGGAACATGTGTTCTCTTTATGTTTATCAAATGGAAGAGAAGGCTCCGCCTTCTATCTAACCTCATGGCAACCTCATGTGCTGCTTCTAAGTCCTAGGATCAATCTATGATCTAATCTTCTTCATCTAAGATCCAGCCATGATGGGATCTTCTTCTAGAGATCTTAGATCTCTCTTGTGGCGGTGGAGATAATACGATCTCCCTTCTATCCTTCGAGGATTCTTCTAAGTGTCACTGATTAGATCAGGACTTGCAATCGTATGATAAGATGTCGGAGATTGCCATGATAAGATAAGATTGTCGAAATCTAATCTTTTTCTTCTTACTTCAGAGTGTGCTGTTGCACAGAAGTGATAATGATAGCGATCGTTACAGAATGAGGGCAGTGTTGTCATACCTAAAAGGGCAAAAAGGAGGACCCTGGGCTTAATCGGAGTTGGAAAAACTCCTACAAGGACAAACCACCTTCAAAGACTGGGAAGAGAAGGACTAATGGAGCTGATGTTGCACTGTGACTGGGCTATTGTCAACATCACAAAACTTCAACAAGGGTGAGACAACATAGACACATTCCTCACCAAATGGTAGGCGGCTAATAATTGGGCCAACCTGTCAGATGAACATGGAGTACTTCTCCTCAAACAGATGGTAAATGATGAAATCTGCCAAGAACTCTTCTGTACCAACACCTGATCCCTATATATTTCCACCACCCTTACCCAAATAAGGAAGATTTGGAAGGCATTCAAAGCCTATAAAATGTATACAGACCAGAACATGGGAAAAACCTTCGCCACCACCCATCCACAAAGAGCTGCCACCACTACATCCACCAGTGCGAACATGACAAAAGAAGCATGCTTCAACTATGCACCCAATGTTACAAATCCAGAAGTCTACGTCTGGACTTAGACATTTTTCGCTTTCTGCTCATATAAGCCAGGTCATGTGACTAGCCCTGTGACACATCACATGACAATGAAGATCACCTGATCTAGAAGAGACCAATTCCTTTGCAACGAAGTGTCACACCCTTGAGCACCATTAGCCCATTCCCTTCCTTCCTTATGCATAGGACACTGTCCTCTTTCATCTCTGTACTTGCCACAACCTCGTGCATCAGAAGTCCCTTAAACATGAGTATTTAATCTCCATTCCTCTTCTCTTCCATTATGGAAGGCACTGCCTTACTGGCTCCAAAGACTCTTGATACATGATGTATCCTTATGCCTTACTTATCGCCTGTAACGATCGCTATTGTTAGCACTTCTGCGCAATGGCACAGTCTGAAGAAGATTAAGATTTCGACAATCTTATCTTATCTTATCTTATCTCGGCAATCTCCGACATCTTATCATACGATTGCAAAGTCCTGATCTTATCAGTGACACTTAGAAGAATCCTCAAAGGATAGGAAGGAGATTGCACTATCTCCACCACCAGAAGCAGAATCTGAGATCTCTAGAAGAAGATCTCATTGTGGTTGGATCTTAGATGAAGAAGATCAGATTATAGATTGATCCTAGGACTTAGAAGTGGCACATAAGGTTGCCATGAGGTTAGATAGAAGGCAGGGTCTTCTCTTCCATTTGATGTACATGAGGAGAACACAAGTTTCCTTATCAGAAGGACACTAACGCGGCCACTGGATAGCCACAATGGTATGATAGAAGTATTTACATATAAGGATGGGACACAGCCTCCCACTCACTGTATATAAGAAGTAGAGACTGAGCTACGGAAGCTCCAGTCTTGTTCACTTGATACTTTCACCTAATACAGTGATTGTAAA
>JBBPTS010000131.1:0-14395 GCA_038094235.1 Fistulinella staudtii | reverse complement strand
GCGAGGAACAGCGATTGCAGGAAATTCATGATAACACCGTAGACGGACTTCCGCACGAGCATCTGTCCAGTCCCAGCGACGAGAGTGACGATATGGCAAATATCGGGGACGTATAGCTGGTCAAACACTGCTTGTTTAGAATGGTTGCTGGAGATAAGGGCAAACCGGGTCAGTGTGGCGATTTCATTCCAGTGGACATTCTCAGGCAAGGTCCTCGAAGGTTTCAGAGACGTCTTCCCAAGAACCTTGCGTAACTTGGAAAAGATTTTTCCGCGCACATTAATAGAGGCGAGAGCAGCTGCAGTTCGTGCAATTGTTTCACACCTGCGTGAACCGATGCCACCATCTGTTGCGGCGCGGATCAACTCATCCAAAACTACATTCACGATCGTCGTGTCAAGCTTCCCAATTTCAACCCATATGTGCTTATGGATGATAGAAGAAATCTAACGGGGGTGTCAGGTGTGCATGCGAGCATAACGGGTAACACACACCTCCGAGTCTGTGATCGTCAAGTCTATCAACGTGCGAATGCAGTCTCGTAGTCTCGCGCCAGAGTGCTCATATAACGGATTTGAAGGGTTGCAGAAATGTGCGAGGTTTCTGACCCAAGGAGTCATGTATTGAAGGCAGTTGATGCGTTGCGCGATATCGGTCTTGTCCATTCCAGTAGAGATCACAGACAAGAAATCTAGCGTGAGCTTCGGAGCGAACCCCGCAAGCCGGTCGCTTAGACTTGTAACAAAGGTGGATAGGTCGCCAGGAATGATGCCCGCTGATGAGGTGTCATAATGAGGTAGATCGAGACTGCACAATCGAGCCCACCTTTAGACGCAATGATTGGGTTTTTGTCATAGTCAAGGTACGAGCATATCGCGCCGAGGAGGTCATACGCGGCACTACGAAGCTCTTCTTGGTCCGAGTTGATATTGATCATACCCACGTGCAAAAGAGTAGCAGATATATTAGAGAACCTCGGGAATCTCTCAATGCGCAGAACCTGGCTATCACGAAGCTGGCTTTTCGCGGTTCTGATAGCCTGTCGGCAAATAGTTAGTTTTACGGAAGACCAGTGTTGAGACGATATACTTTAACGATGTTGTCACGATGCGGTGATGAGAAATAGGATGTCACTCCTTGTCTGCTCAGCCGTATGATAAATTCGTGTGGGTCGAGACCAGTTGAGACATTGTACGCATCGCTAACATCGGCGAGAGATATAATCTCGGTTGATTTACACGAGAGAGAGGGAGAGATTACAGTCGCTCGAATCTGTTTGAGAGTCAGGCTTGTAGAGACATGCGAGTAGGAGATACATACCGAAGTTATACGAATGTGGGTCAGCGCGACCTCCATATTGACCGGCATACGAATATCATGCGCCTGTCTCATTGTTACTTCCGTGAAAATTGTATTGCTTTCGTGTTCCAGAGATACTGTGTTCTTGGTTACAATGGTCCTTCTGAATGGTAATCTGAAACCTACCGGGATACTCCAGGGCAGGAAGGCATGTTTGAGGAGCATATTGCAGAAGCTCGGCAACTGAAGAGCAAGCCTTGATGCCGCTCGAAAGAATAGTGCCTGTTAGCGAGACCAAAAATATCAGCTGCAGCACTGCGAATAACATGGATAACACGAACCTGCAGATATATTATATACTCGCCTCAAATAGCGTTGGGTCAAGGAGTTGGCGTTTAAAAAGTAGCCGTTCAGGAATCGCTGGCGCACATCCATAGGTATGAGCTGAGAGCATGTCTTGAGCCATTGAACTGGGATCTCAGACGTAGACGTGAATGAAGTACAATCCAAGATTATCTCAAAATGTTTTTTCCCATACTCGGGACCAGTCAATGTCTAAACACGCAAGGTTAATAACATACAGGTTGGAGACAGTATATATTCACCTTCAAGATATGGTACATCAACAATTCAACGTCAAGAGCCTCTACATCTATCTTGCAGACACGCAAGACAAAAACGACAGGCACGTCCTAGAACATATGTCAATTACGTCCACCACGAAATCCGTCAACTCACCTCCGCAACGTCCGCGGATACAAAAATGTCTCGGACAGGCTCAATACTACGATGAGAACAGCGATTTATCAGATCAATGAATTCTCGGTGTTCGCAGCTTTGGGATTGGGAAAGACGTGGGACTTCTGGAGCTTCTTGGAGTTCAACAAGCAGGTTGCACAACTGGTCCCATGCACGTCTGGCGCCCATCGTCACCGAATCGTCTTCATTGTTAGGCTTCACGTAACTGAGCAATTCCTTCCCGATCTTGTCTGCATGTTTGTCTAAAAAACGATGCAACACAATTGTGTCTGTGTCGTCCGCCGTAGTACCCAGCCACTCCCCGCCATCCTCGTCAGCAGCTGTTGCGGAGTATTTCTGCGCGGATAAGTTTCGTGAGCTTAACTCTTATCGATACAATGTTGCATACATTGACTTCGCTGAGAAATCGCGTGACGTTGGTGATGTTTGCCTTCAAAAACTCGTTCAAGCAGACCATGTGTGCCTCTTTCGCAAAGAAAATATTGTTGGCCAAATTTTGCATGACCTTCGCGATGATCATGAGACCTCGGCGGATAACCCCGTCGTCCTTGGGTACCTCAACATCAACTATCTCTGGGGCAACTATGGCAGGTGAAATGAAACTAGGCATGAAATGAATACCTTCCATGGTATTCACCTAAATCGCGCTCACCGAAGAAATATGAATGCGCCGAGTGCCGCGAATTTCGATTCAGGCCAGACCTGGTAACTGTCAAGGGTGAGGTAGGATCATGTTGGAAAGAATCAACTCTTACACTGCTTTCGCCAAGTGGGCACAAACTTCCCGAAATATGCTTCGCAGAAATGAGTGATGAAAACCTCGGGAATGATCATACTTACGGCGGGAGTGCAGGTACCGAGGAACCTATAATTTCAAGAAAGGAAGAAGCGATGAACTCGACATCTCGCTGATTCTGTTCCAGCTTGTGTTTGGGTGTCTTTGTAGGGTCAAGATCATACGCATGACCCGGAGGCATTGATATCATCGTTTTGATCAATGGCAGGATGAGACTACGAAGATAATTATAACCGTGTATCCTAGCGAAGGCGGACAAGAATCTTGTGCAGGTCGAATTGCTCCGGAATAGGTCAGCATCGCTAGCTGCACATGATGTTAGTTCGCACATATTTTTTCCACTGAGTCTTACCCGTGTGTGCGATTTCTCGGTCAATCATCGTCTTAAGCAGTGCTACCAGAGAGGCACGGGTGTCGAATATGTTCATGAGCACCGAGATCATCATGTCGCCCTCATTGGCTGGACAGCATTCACATATCACCATGGCAAGGACCATCTAGATATGCATGAGAAAAAAGCTTTGCGCAGAAAACCGGTGATTCGTACATCAGACCCCTTGACGAGCTACAGAGAAAGACATCAAACCAAGGTAGTGTAGCATAACAAAATGACCATACCTCCCGCAACTGATTCCGACGAGCTTGCAGTTCGGGATTGCGTTGAGGCTCGAACTTCGTTCCCTTACCCAATACACGAGCAAAGACATGAACGAATATCGTCCGTTTCCGGAGATCAGAATCATATGCCAATGTGATACAATGTTTTACGCCATTCTCGGAGTTGGCGATGACCAGATGCGAGAGTCCGGTAATGACCAATTCTCGCACGTCTGCTTCTTTTTGGGATGTCCCTGTTCTCTGGGTGGTCGTGAATTTGGGATCAATGCTGGCAAATGTCTATTACCTTTTGCACTGAGGGAACATCGGAGGCCGAGTCGGAGGCCTGAGGATAAGATGAGGAAATGATGATAGATGTGCAACAAAGAGACACACAGCTTGCTCTGATTGACATAGATCAAGTGCTCTAAGAAGGGCATGAGAGTACCTGATGAAAAGACGCGAAACTGCATGGCCCAAATCGTCACCGTCGTGGGGTACACTGGTGTCAATAGACTGTAACTTGAGACGATCAAGGAGCTGGATAGCTGTCCGCAAGGCAAACATGTTGATGTCGTACTGGAGTTGAATGGCATCGGATTCCACATTCTAAGAGCGGTAAAAATTGAAATGCAATCTTAACGCATCCGCAAAAACTCACCAGTAATGGATCTTGGAACCACTCCATAATGGTGTCCAAGATTCTGTTTCGCGACAGATCATCCTTGCGAAGTGTTAACGCATCTGTGCGCTCACAGACACTGCAAACTAGGCTGCAGAATTTGATGCGAATGCGATATGATGCCGGGTCATTGAATCTGGAAATAAATCCAGCAAGGACGTAAAGCAATGACCCGAGGTCAATGCTTAAAGCTTCGTCAGGCGGCATTTGTGCATTATCGACGAGAGATTTCAACACTGAAATGAGCTTTTCCAGCAATTAGCATCCAAATAATAAATTGAGCCCCAAACCTACTTGATCAAGGAATAAACCATACTCATCTTTGAACTCTGAACCCGCGCCCTCGGTGATGTTCCGAGTAATTCTGGAGGAAAATGCATAATTAACCTGTGTCATCACAAGGACGAATACTCTCACTCGTCTAGGTGCTTAAAGAGCCGCGCGAAGAGGCGAGGACTGAGCTCGGATCCCAGGGCTTCCCTAGCCACATCACGCACACGGATCGCATCGTCCACAAGGGCGGCTGTCAGAAATTCGATGAAAATATTGACGAGTTCTCCGGGGTCTCTCAAAACGCGCATCTCATCAGGGAGGAACTTTGCTGGCACGACGGCAGTCAATGCTCCAGGTTCATGCTCATCTTGAACGGTGGCACCACCGAAAGCAGCCAAAAAAAGTGTCAGGTTTCGCCACTGGATAAATTTCTCCTGGGTGAAATATCAGTACACATTAGTTGGAACAGAGTAACGTCCCGCACTTCGAGTAACAAGCTCTGCTCTTGCTTACTTAAGTGTATCTCATCAAAAGCAGAGATAGAAGCCAGAGAGCTCGGGACAACGAATTCCGATAGTGCGCTCCATCTCCAAAAGCACTCTTCCCACACTGCAATATTGATTGGGGAAGTATAGGCTACCAAGCGTAATAGCTTTCGTACGCGTTTTTGCTCGCGAACACGACCTTTTCTGCGTCAGTCTAGTGTGTTGTGACCAGGTGCTAACGTACCAACAACAACAACACTTGGGTCACCCAATTGCTCATATATTGGATTTCGTTTTGACCGTTCCTCCTCTGTTAAACCCATGTTTACCGGAGCATCCGGATGACGTTCGGCTTGGGCAATGAGGCGAAGATTTTGCGCCGCAAGTTGTGAAACTTCACTATTCACCGAAGTAAGTGAGACGAGAAAGGATATTTCACACAGAGCAAAAGCAGGGACGCGGTCGGGACTAAATTGTAATCGTCTTGCATGATCGCCCTGTATGCGGTGGTAATTAATTTGCGATCAGACGTCACCGGCGAGCATACCTGGCTCTTCCTGTGATACGTTTCCATAATTTGATGGCATACTGAAATCCAAAGTCTTTGGCTATCAGGCTCGAGTCTAGCCATGAGAAGTTTTTTTGCTTGACATAAGAGTGCAGTGGCCCTACGAGTAAATAAGCCAAGAACGCAACACAGTAAAGATCTCTTGCTCACAGACTTTGCATCAATCGCTCCTCGAAGTAGGCGTAATCAGGATCTTCATGGGTCATTCTAAAGAACATATCCACCAGACACTGAAAGGTTGTTGCTGCAGAAATCTTGACCGAAGTGTCTGGTTCGGAATCCCAAATGCGCGTGAAGGTGATACTCCACTGCTGCGCATCTTCTTTATCCCCCAGGAGCATAGAGTAGCTGAGGTCTGCGCGCCAAAGAGCTTGGATAGCTAAAAGTAAGAGGTCCTTGTCCGTCAGAGTTTCCGACGTGAACCGCTTCGCTTTGGGCCGCGTAGATGCTCTTCTGACGTTGCCATTCAAATCGACCTCACTACGACGTATCGAAGAGGTCTAACCAGCACGTGAGCAATGACAATATAAAGGAGCCAAATTGACGGTACCTCGCAAATCCTTCTAGATCTCAATGCGACAATTCTGCGGAGATTCTCCGTTGAAGGTTGCCACGGAAGCCGCGCTGCCTAATATGACTTGTGAAACTTTGTTCACACCGTTTCGAGACGAAGTACCTCCGATGCAAGGATTGACACAGCCTTAATAGCACATATCTTGACAGCATCCGCTCGCTCCGGTTCCAGACACGTCATGAACAGTGAAAGAGATTCATCTTCTGGAAGGAACCTGAAGATCGCCACGAGCGCCTCTGCGTAAGTGCCAATGTCAATCTCATCAAATGCATCCCAGAATGGCTTTTGCTTCACGCCCGCCAGTAATGCCATCTACAGGTCAATGAGCCGTACACAATATGCAGCCACAAGGCGACTCGTACCTTGATCTCGTGTGCAATATCTGTAGCGAGGTGTCTCAACGGTAACTCACCTTCTGGCGAAATTCTGAAGCCCGCGCGACACATGTCGATAGAGCAAACAAATGCGACATCCGACAACTTTGAATGTGTATTTACATGACGAACGAGGTCCTCCACAAATCGAACATCCTGCTGTGTTAATTGAGTATACACCATGTACATGAAACGGTCACACCTACCTTTCGATGAGAGGATGACTTTTGAAGCTGCATAAAGTTTAGGGTACGGGAATGGGTGTCAATTTGATAATCGGTAGTCAGTCGGTCAGTCCACAAAGAGGAGAGGACAGTAAGCGTAGGCCAAAGAGCTCGCTCGCGACCAGGCTCATTGGCAATGTAAAGAAGATCAAAAACGCGTTCGGCTGATCCTTCAAGCTTCCCTCGTGTGCGGACGACTTCATTGTACTCCTGGGGATACAGCTCTACCCAATTCCACAAGGCCATACGGAGGGGAATTGCCACGGCTGCTTGGGCTTGTTTCTTCATGTTTACGAGTAAGGATGATAGCTCGTGAAGAACCTGTACAAGACGGGACCTATCCATAGCACTATGAGTCATGAGCAGCAAATCGACTGTGTCTGGGTTGTCATCTGCTGTGTTTGCGAGGTAGTGGATCTTCGTGCGAATGCGGTGAAAAACTACCATCCAATTTGAGGCAGACAAGCAATACACTATACGACCAGCAAACTTGCTTATGAGGATGTTGAGAGCCATTGTTGATTTGACGAGTGCCATGTGAGTGCGCTCGAAATGAAATGCACGGTTGTACTGTGCAGAAGCAGCACCTGAAGACTGGAAAGAAGTAGCGGAGGGCTTAAACTTGAGAAGAGGCTTTGACGCCTGGGAAATGTGTGGGGGCACAGGAGGGCCGTCATACATGTAATCATCCGAAGTCGAAATGGGGATGTCGACAGACTCAAAGTCGTGGAGGGAAGCATCGGGAGCCAGATTGGATGAAGACATGAGTCGACTTTCTGGAGCTGCGGTTTGCCGAAGATAGAGAACCATGACACTCAAGACATAGCGTGCACAGTTATCATCGAGTGGATCTATTTCAGGCCAGGGAAGAGGTGGGATCGAAGGTGAGAACTCTGAGGATGGTTTGTGAGTATTCCTAGAGTGAAGTGTAGCGGATGAAGGGATGGAAGGATTGATATTTCCAAAGGTCTGACCAGATAATGAGCTCGGTTTGCTCGCGCGTGAACCGGATCGAGGATGGTCTTCTTGGCGAGGGCTCCATCTGGAAGACATAGAGACGGACAAGATCTTGAGAATGAATAGCTGTGATTGCAGTGCTTCTGTAGTCATCGCACCAGCGGCATCGATTTGCTGTTCCGGGGCACAGGTGAGGATGAGATGGGCAGGACATACAAATGACGAACCTTTGCGAGACGTTCAAGAAGCTCGCTGAGTGACCAAGCAATGATATCAAGAGATTCATAGGAGAGCTCGACTAGTGCATCGACAGCACCCTGGGTGGCTGGATCGCCCTCAACCACGTCCAAGGCGTAACCCGAGTTGACAGGCAGCTGAGGGGGGTCGGATGCTTTAGAAGAAGGTAAAAACGCGTAGATAATGTAACAAACCTTGTTCTTTATTCTGTTGATGAGTGCCTGCACGTTTTTCTGTTGAGGAGTTGCGGAGGCGGCGGAGTAGGCGATGGAGGGGGGTTGATTGAGGCCGTTTCCGAGACCATGGTGAGAATCGTTGCTTCTGTGGGCCCTTGAGGAAGATTGCTGTGACGCAGAGTGACCGGCGGATGCAGATGGTCTGCGGATTGGCATGGCTGTAGTGGAGAGCCCACCAGCAGGAGGAGGAGGAGGAGGAGGAGGAGGACGTGTTCGCGGGACGTGCGAGAATCCGAAACTTAGAGACTTGCTTATGTAATGAACATCCCTGAAGACGGTAAATCGCGGACGACATCCGACACAGCGACCACGGGTTCGGCGAGCGTCGAGGACATGTATCTGTAGGGCTAGTATGAGATTCTAATAGACCTGCCAACGATAGGCACGCCAGCGAGGAAGAGGCGGCATCACACAGCCACTATGGTAATGGGATTCATATGGACCCACATATGGCAAAAGGCCAGCTCAGGCTTCGCCGCTGGGATAGCAGGTAAGTGTGTCGATCTCACACCGGATGGGCATTCGTAGCATTGTTCTCCATTCCGGGCAAATACCGGTGCGTTCCATCGCTATTGTACGCTGAATCGGGACAGCTCTGAGCTAATGAACTTGGATCAATGGGCCGTCACTCTGCCACGCATAATCGCGATGCAACAGTGCCCACGCAGCCAGCTAACTCCATCTTTACTGGCGCGGTCACCGACCTTGTCAGATGTCCAGGGCCTCATGACGGACGTTTCCCAACTCCGACCGCAGACTCTCCGCGAGGGATTGTCTCTCATCGATTTTTTTTTTTTTTCTTTTCGTTTCAGGCTTCCTCCAATTCTATCCCTTCCCTCCTCAAGGCTTCCTCTTACCTTAACTCCCTTCTAAACACGCTTATCGCTCCTATATCGTTTGCATCGCATTGTATTGCTATCGCCCCTGCCTGCTTTCTCCCATTTCTTCAGATCCGCTTTCGTGCAGCTGTTAGTCGTTTGTCCTTTCCCTCGTTTCTCTCCTTTTTTTAAAGCGGGTTTCCTACTTTTAATCTTTTGTTTTATCTCATGTCCCGCCTCGACTCTGAGGGTCTGTCTCATCCCCCCGGCCCCGCTCAGCCTTGTTCCCCTACAGACATCGATCAGACTAGTTTTTCTCATTATCATTCCTTTACGCCTCTCGGCCACATGGCGTCGCAAGATCGACGCTTCTCGCATACCCTAGCCGTGCATTCCCCTGCTTCGGCAAGTTCCCGCTACGGAATGCAGAGCAAGGAATTCAATGCCCCCCTTACCCAAGTAGATGGTTGGTCCGCTTCGTTCAACAGGCATACGCCATCTTTTTCTGCCTCCCACATCTCTTCCTCCAACCACCACCACCACTCCTCTTCCCTGCTAAATTCCCCCGCCGCTCTCCCCACTAACTCGGCCTATCACAATCCTCTCTCAGACCCCGACCAACGCGACACTACGCTGCTACGTTCATCTATCTCCACTTCTCACGACCATCAATCAGCTCTCTCGTGTGCTCCTTCCCCGCCCGCTAAATCCAATCCTGTTCTACTTCTTTCCACGCTCTGGTGGACTGGTCTTGAACCCTGGATGGACGAAGAGTACGCAAAACAGGTTTGCGGATTAATGGGCTGGGACCCTGTCAGCATCAAGGTACCCAGCGGTCCCTCTGACATATCCGGTCAAGCAGCCAACAACCCGGGATACTGCTTCTTAACTTTCCCATCTCCAGCTATCGCAGCCTCGGTGCTGAACCAAGTGAATGGTAATGGCGGCGCACCGCCCATCACAATGCCCAACTCGAGCAAACCTCTGGTACTTAATTGGGCATCGTCGATTCCGAGCACCATCACATCTCCCCTTTCGTCTTCCGGTGCAGTCGCGTTGCCTGCGCAGCAGCAGTACCCGAAGGAGTATAGTATTTTTGTTGGCGATCTGGCTCCTGAAACATCCAACTCCGATTTAGTGGCGGTATTCCGGAACCCGGTTCTTGGGTTACGGAACGACCGCGAACCAAAATTTATACGCCCTTTCTTTAGCTGCAAGAGTGCGAAGATCATGCTCGATCCGGTCACCGGCGTGTCTAGGGGTTATGGTTTTGTCAGGTAAACCAAAAGAATACAGTCTTTGCCTACCGCTGACGATATCCACTGTAGATTCACTGATGAGGCAGATCAACAGCGTGCCCTCATTGAGATGCACGGCTTATACTGTCTTTCTCGTCCAAGTGCGCCGCCTTCTCACTGCAATTATAATCTTGTCTTACCACGTATTCTTAGTGCGGATATCTCCTGCAACAGCCAAGTTCAAACCACACCAGGCTTCCTTGGATCTTCCTCTAGTTCATTTCCCTGTGAACGCACGTGCAACTGATCCAAGAGGCAGTAATTTAACAGTATCGATCCCGTTGCCGAACGGTAACCAAGTTAAAAGCGTTTCTTCTCCGATGGCCTCTACGTCAACCCCTGTCGGGTCCTCTGGTTCAGGATCCTCGCTCACTGCCAGTGATTCTGGATCTGTCCCCTCTCTGGGCTCTGGATCGAGTAGCAGCGTTTCGTCTGGTACCCTCACTTCCGCGTCTTCGGACGACATGGTCAATATCCCTCCAGGCGCAATGGCACAGGTTGCACAACAGTATAGTTCCATGGCCAAGGGAAATAACACTGCCAGTATTCCATCGACTACCTCGGATATTGCACAAGACTCTCATGAGAGTACACTGCCGCGTTACATGATATCAGAAGAATCGTGGAAACACCACGCTCAGGCTCGTGCGATCCTGGGGAACCTAATTGGACCAAATGGCGAGCAGCTCACTTCGACTGACCCATACAACACGACAGTGTTTGTTGGAGGTTTATCGCCCCTGATCTCTGAGGAAACATTACGAACTTTTTTTGCGCCGTTTGGGGATATTCACTATGTAGGTAGACTGCTCTTCCATCTCTGTCCTGCTCACTCTCATGATGTGCGTACAGGTCAAAGTCCCCGTTGGAAAGCACTGCGGGTTCGTGCAGTTCGTCCGCAAAGCGGATGCAGAGAGGGCCATAGAAAAGATGCAAGGTTTCCCGATTGGCGGAAGTAGGATTCGTTTGAGCTGGGGGAGGAGCCAATGTATGCATGTGTTTTTCCAAGTCATCGGCGCCGTTGACATTTTGAAAAGATAAAGCGGCACAGGCGGCAGCACAGGCGGCACAGGCGGCCGCTCTTCAAGTACAATTCCAGGCGCAGCTGCAGACCCAGCTAGCATCAACTCAGGTATCTTTATCGCCTGAACAGGCTCTTCAGCTCCTACAGAAATTCGGTGTCAACGGGATGAATGGAGTCATCGGTCCAGATGTACCTATAGCGGCGGATTTTGATTGTGGAGGAAGCGCGCTATCCGACGAAAGGTTTCGGGTTGCCCTGATGAACCAAATCCGTGGCGAAATCGCAAGCACACACACGTTGTATGATTCTTATTCAACCTCCTTTTCGACGCGTTCGACAATGGGCCCGGAAGTGACGGACCTGCCGCCCCACAACAGATCGCAGCTTCACTCGTCTTTCTCGCCTTTCTCGCCTAACCCAACCGCCTATGATCGCAAAAGGAGTTCGATTGACTTGGTGACCACAGAGCCCCTGGGCCCCTTCCCTCCCAGAATTGACGCGAGTGCGCTGGATGGAAGCACAGTTATCGAACGTCCCAATGGTCCCCTCCGGGCATCCAACAATAGCTACCGCCAGTACGGTCCGTATTTCGACGGCTCTAACCAATCGATTGGGCCCAGTCGATCCAGTTCCCGTCAAGGTCCAGTCTCCCGACCAACGTCCAGTCAGACATCCTCTCAGCCTAGCAATCAGGATGCTCGCGAGGAACAAGATCTTATTCATGATCTCAACGGTACATTAGCTAGTCTTGATTTAGACTCGAGGAGCCCATGGAGACCCGCGGGCAATCCACTCGAGCGCAACACTTCCTGCTGAACGCCTTGACGCTATTCTATTCGATTTTCTAATGTTTATCTCGCCATGTTTCATTCTCAACTTCGCCTTATAGTTATTTTTCCGTTCCCTTTCGGAGAGCGTTAGCTCGGTTTTCCAAGCCGCTTGAACCAGCTTCCTGGTGGGAACCACAAACTAATTACCGACATACCGGATATCTATTGAGCTTTGCTCTTGTTACCCCTGATCGCTCTCGACATCGCTCGTGTATAACGTTTTGTCTTGTCTCCGTCGTCAGCTTATTTTGTTTGTTCTTGTTTTGTGTTCTTGCAGAACTACTCGGACGAAGCAAGTTTCTTGACTGATTGTAGCTGTAACTTGGATAGCACCCATTCTAAACAGGGTTCAACGTTCAAATCTCATTAACAAGGGTGTGAGCATGGGACATTTAACTAAATCAATAGTGGTATATAAAATAGTACGCAGGAAACCAAAAATTGAGTACAATAAGTGCACATCAAAAATACAACCTGGAGCGGTCAAACTACGCAAACCGTATGGTGGAAAAGTAAAAAAGTAAAAGAGTGACTAGAAACGTGACAGCGCGAGACTCAACAGATGACTGCAACGATTAAACAGCGCAGCGGCAGAGCCTAGACATTTGAAACGCTACTCAAAAGTGCGACCCGGCCGGCCGCACCGAGGCCCTCGCCTGGCTCGTTTCCAAGAACCGCACCCGTCTCGGAAGCTAGCTGGTTACCACTAGTTAACTGGCCAACGATGTCACTCTGAAGTTGCATTGGCACAAAAACGACCTTGCTGTTTGCGGATCGAGCCATCTGCTGCAACGCCTCGAGTTGACGGATCTGCATAGCGGCAGGAGAGGCCAAGATATCAGCGGCCTGTCGCATGAGGCGGGCAGAGTCAACTTCGGCACGTGCAGCGATGACTTTAGACTCTCCGATCCGCTTTTGCTGAGCAGCGGAAGAAAGCGAGGCAGAGACTTCGGCGCTGAAAATGATATCTTTGATAAGGATGCCCTCGATAGCGACGCCCCACTTGTCGGCAACGTCGCCGACGATCTCTGAGATCTCGAACGCGATCGCTTCGCGCTCGGTGACGACGCTCTGAACCGCGCGAGCGCCTACGACATGGCGTAAAGTTGTTTGCGCACGCTCAACGAGCGCTTGACGAAGGTCGCTAATGCCAAACGCCGCTCGGTATGGATTGGTGATTTGGAAATAAATCACGGAATCACTATTCAAGAAATTAGCACAAGATTGATAAAGGTGGACGGATGCGTACATCTCGACGTTGACATTGTCTCTTGTGATGACGGTCTGCTTGCCGATGGGACTGATTTGGATTTTAACATCCACAATGCGGAGAGATTCCGTGCAGACGTTTACTTGGACAAGACCAGGGTCAACGGACTTGTAAAATTGGCCAAAGCGTGTGACCAAACCAACCGAGCCTTCGGACATGTGCATGAGACAAAGGAGAGGAGATGAGGAAGATAGATTGTACCCTGTTGAACGTTGCGGAAGGGGTTCGGGCACGGGCAGCACGGAATAGCACCCAAAAGTCCGACGACAGTCCCAAGACCATGGAGGAACGAACCATAGATACCATGGGTCACCTGAATGGATCACAGGCTGTAAGAAACGTGCGCACGGAAATGAAGGGGCATACCTCGCCAGTCCCCAGATCCTGGGCGTAAGACGGCTGGGGTCGGGATATTAGTAAGCGAAGTGCAAATGTTAGGATGGTACCCCTGCCTGCATTTCACTGCGCTTGAGAGGCTGTACGTTAATAAAGTGTGCCCTTCCCTCTGCGACGTGACGCTTCGAAGGGCCGTAGTCATCTGTGACTGGTGATGTTGAGCCGTCCATGGCGGTGAGGTGACAAGAGGGGGACGTACTATGAGGGGCGTCATGATCGACTACGTTCCCACGGGATGAGCTGGGGGACGGAGTGCGGTCCTTGCGGTCGACGACGGGGGGACCGTTGGCGCTGGACATGTCGCTGTGGGTGACTGGGTGGGTGCTGAAGCTCGACCTCGCCAACTTATAGTGATGGGGGTTCGGTCCTGAGCGCTACAAGTATCTAAGAGGCTAGTTCCTGTGCACAACTGCGCAGCCCGCAGCCGATGCTGTGCATGACGGTAGCTATAACAAACTCGATGGGTCACATTATCCTTCAAGCTTTAAACTGTGATTGGACCGGATACCTTTGCGCACGGCACATACCCACCGAGAGGCTCGTCCCGTTTCTAGATCCGACTAAACACTTTCCAATCAGAAATCGTCGCACTGCCAGTTTACCCATGTGCGAGGAAAATACACCAAGATATTGGCTAGTCAAGGCTGAGCCTGAGTCGCGCGTCGTAAAGGGCAAGGACGTCAAAGTAATGTCCTCGC
>JBBPTS010000130.1:20007-31929 GCA_038094235.1 Fistulinella staudtii | reverse complement strand
CCTTTGTTATCCAGGGACTACACTGGGACCAAGTGAGCCACTAATCTTTACAATCACTGTATTAGGTGAAAGTATCAAGTGAACAAGACTGGAGCTTCTGTAGCTCAGTCTCTACTTCTTATATACAGTGAGTGGGAGGCTGTGCCCCATCCTTATATGTAAATACTTCTATCATACCATTGTGGCTATCCTGTGGCTGCATCAGTGTTCTTCTGATAAGGGAACATGTGTTCTCCTCATGTCTATCAAATGGAAGAGAAGGCTCTGCCTTCTATCTAATCTCATGGCAACCTCATGCGCCGCTTCTAAGTCCTAGGATCAATCTATGATCCAATCTTCTTTATCTTGAGATCCAACCACAATGGGATCTTCTTCTGGAGATCTTAGATCTTACTTCTGGTGGTGGAGATAGTGCGATCTCTCTTCTATCCTTCGAGGATTCTTCTAAGTGTTGCTGATAAGATCAGGACATGCAATCGTGTGATAAGATGTCGGAGATTGCCGAGATAAGATAAGATAAGATTGTCGAAATCTAATCTTCGTCTTCTTTGTACCGTTGCACGAAAGTGTTAACAATAGCAATTGTTACACTTTGTGGGCAACTTCAAGTAAATCCAACTGAGGTTTTATGCTCAGTGGATCTACCCTTTATATATTCATAGGGCTCAGTGTGTACATGTTTGTTCATACTTCTAAATATATATTTCTTGGAATCATACCATATGCACATAATGTGCCATTAGGCAATAAGTGAAATGACACAACCAACTCGCTTAGTTGCATGCGTGAACATCAGCCAATATATCCTATAAGAGGGAAAGCAGGATGTAGGGAAGGAAGGGTAACTAAGTAAGTGGGTGGTGTTACGAATCCATAAAAGTCTTGAGGACTTAGACAATTTTCTTTCACTTTGACTGATATAAGCCAGGTCACATGACTAATCCTGTGACACATCACATGACAATGAAGATCACATGATCTAGAAGAAACCGAATCCCTTACGACAAAGTGTTGCACCCTTGGGCAACATTAGCCTGTTCCTTCTTTCCTTATATGTGGAGCACTGCCCTTTAATCTCCGCCCAGTGTAACAGACACCGGCATCAGACGTAACGACTAACATAAGTATTTAATCTCCGCCTTCTTCTCTTCCATTTCAGAAGGCACTGCCTTATACTGGTTCCAAAGACCCTTGATGCACGATGCATCCCTATGCTTTACTTATCGCCTAATGGTGCATTATGCTCATATGGTACAATTCCTTAGAAATACATTTATAGTAGTTATGCCACAACATGTACACACATGCCTATGAATATATAAAGGGCTGCTCGAACTGAGAGTAACTCCTCAGTTTGAGTAGCTTGACAGTTGACTTGTATTGGTCACTTCAAGTGCCTGAACTCAGTCCATTCACACTTCTCGCTAAAGTCTCTGAGAGGCTTTTTTGTTTCAGGTGGGCGAATGGGGAGTGAGCTTGCTTTAAAGGTGAAGGGACTTGTCGTCTGATCACAGTTGATGTTCTTATCAAACTGGATAAGAGTGGAACTTCAGAAGCTTCAGGGTTGATGTGGAAAGATCAAGTGAATAAAGCTGGGGAGCTTTAGCCACTGGATCGCTGCCATTAAATACTATCTACACAAGTGCATGGACTATATGACATCACTACATGAGGAGGGAGCATGTGCTAGCATGCATACTACATGAGGCAGACTAGAGTGTTCTATGATGTCAATAGATAGTAGTGAGATAAAGATAAGGAAACATGTTCATGGTCCAGACTTATGACGTCATTGATAGCATAAATAGAAATGAACCAGAGACTCTTGTAATGGCATCTAGCTAAACATGAGGTGTAGACGTGAGATGGCAGGTTGTGAAATCATGGGAGGATAAGGATCCAGGCCAGATTTGCAACAATAAATAGGGCATGAGGATGCAATATACATCAAAGAACTTTGGAACCAATAAGGTAGTGCCTTCTGAAATGAGAGAGAAGAGTACAGGGATTAAATAGTTGTGTTGGTTGTTACTTCTGATGCCAGTGTCAATAGCACAGGACAGGGATTAAAGGGCAGTGCCCTATGTATAGGGAAAGAGGGAACAGGCTAATGGTGCCCAAGGGTGCAACACTTTGTTGTGAAGGATTTGGTTTCATCTAGATCATGTGATCTTCATCATCATGTGATGTGTCATAGGGTTAGTCACATGACCTGGCTTATATCAGTCGAAAGTGAAGAGAAACATCTAAGTCTATAGGACTTTATTGAATTTGTAACAGAACTGGACAAGGGTGGCTTCTAAGCTTCAGATGGTCATCAAAAAGATCAAGTGAATTAAGCTGGGGAGCTTAGTCCACTGAATTGCTCATATTAAATACTATCTACTACAGATCATAGACCATATGATATCACTACATGAGGAGGGAGCATGTACTAGCATGTATACTACATGAGGCAGACTAGAGTGTTCTATGATGTCAATAAGTAGCAGAATGAGTCTAAACAAGGGAACATGTCATGGTCCAGACCATGATATCATTGATAGCATAAATAGAATGAACCATGAACCCATAATAAGGTATCTAGCCATACATGAGGTGAAGGCATGGATGACAGGTGTGAAACATGAGGAGACAAGGGTCTAGCCCAGATTCACAACACTTGCCATAACATCTTTGAGTTTCCAATGCATATGGAATGGCCTGCTGTATATTGCCTTCCCATTCATCTTCCTAGTCAACACTCTGTGGTCTTTTGTCCTAATGCACAGCTGGAGAATCTAGTGGAAAATCCAAAAGATACTCAACTACTTGGATGGTTCAAGGCTAATCAAGATCCTGATCTCATTGCTGCTGGAGCACACAACTATCTATATTAAGAGTTTCCTCAAAACTTTATGTAGAACAAAAGAGAAGCTAAATGGAAGATCTGTCAGAGATACAAGGCAATTGGTTGCATGTACTCTATCCCTGTTTCTGCTGGTGAGGCTTTCTATCTACATCTTTTGCTTACTGTAGTCAAAGGTAAAATTCTCATCTTTATAATTTTCTAACTATTGGTTACTCTTTTTTTTCTTTTCAGGTGCTACATCTTATGAAGATCTTTGTACTCTCAATGGCCATCTATATGACTCTTTCAAGGAAGCTTGTAGAGCTCATGGTCTTCTTCAAGATGATAGAGAATGGCTTTTATGTTTTCAAGAAGCTGCTTATTTTAAAATGGGTTCTCAATTGCATCATCTCTTTGTTGTCATCCTTATTCATTGCTCTCCTGTGGATCCTCATGTTCTATGGAAGGCAACTAAAGATAGTCTTTGTGATGATCTAGCCCATAAACTCACCTATACTCTTCATATTCCTGATTCTACTCAAGATTAAATTCATGACTATGGCCTCTATCTTATATCTCAGGATTTTAGAAGACATGGAAAGCACTTACAAGACTATCCTAGCATGCCTTTGCCACAAGGAAACTGGGGTCTCCATCAGGAAAACCAAATGATCAGTGAGTAGAGAGCTTATAATAGAGAAGATCTTCATGACTTTGTTCAGAGAGGTCTGGCCACCTTGAATCCTCAGCAGAGTATTCTCTATCATACAGTAATCAACAGTGTCACTCAGGCTCAAGGCACTATGTTCTTTCTTCATAGTTGTGGTGGTTGTTGAAACAAAAAAGGCCTTCTAGACCTTTAGCGAGAAGTGTATGAGGACTGAGTTCAAGCACTCGAAGCGACCAATACAAGTCAACTGTCAAGCTTCTCAAACTGAGGAGTTACTCTCAGTTGAGTCGCTTTTATATATTTCATAGGGTGTATGTACATGTTGTGGCATATCTACTATAAACGTATTTCTAAGGAATTGTACCATAAGAGCATAATGCGCCATTGGGCGATAAGTATAACATGAGGATGCATCGTGCATCAAGGGTCTTCAGAGCCAATAAAAGGCAGTGCCTTCTGGAATGGAAGAGAAGGAATGGAGATTAAATAGTCGTGCAGTTCATGACTTCTGATGCCGGTGCCAATGCAGAGGGCAGAGATTAAAGGGCAGTGCCCCACGTATATGGAAGGTGGAAACAGGCTAATGGTGCCCAAGGGTGCGACACTTTGTCGCAAAGAATGCAGTCTCTTCTAGATCATGTGATCTTTCATCGTCATGTGATGTGTCACGAGGTTAGTCACGTGACCTGGCTTATGTGAGCGAAAGCGCAAGAAAAACGTCTAAGTCATCAAGACTTTATGGATTCGTAACAGTTGTGGCAAGACTTATCTCTCAAAGATCATTGCTTCTGATATTTGTACCAGAGGTGATATTGTTCTATGTGTTGCCTCAACTGGTCTTGCTTCTCTTTTGCTTCCTGGCAGCAGAACTGCACATTCCAGATTCAAAATCCCTATTCCTTACCATGAGCAAAGCACCTGTAATATCAAAAAGGATGATTCTCACCATCAGCTTCTTCAACAGACCTCTCTTATCATCTGGGATGAAGCTGCCTCTCAACATCATCATGTCATTGAGACTGTGGATAGATCTCTTTGTGATTTACTCAACAGAGACCAGCCTTTTGGAGGTATCACCATTCTTTTCAGTGATGACTTTAGACAGACATTGCCTGTTATTCAACATGAAACAAGAGAACAGATTGTTCCTGTCACTCTCACTCACTCCAATCTTTGGGTTGATATGTCTGTTCACTATCTTCATCAGAATATATGTCTTTGTAATGATTGCTATCATTATCACTTTGAAGGCACAATAGTACACTCCTCTGAAGAAGATGAAGATTAGATTTCGACAATCTTATCTTATCTTATCATGGCAATCTCCAAAGATGTTCATATGATTGCATGTCCTGATCTTATCAGTGACACTTAGAAGAATCCTCAATAGATAGAAGGGAGATCATCTTATCTCTGTAACGATTGCAATCGTTAGCACTTCTGCACAACGGTACATGCTGAAGAAGATTAGATTTCGACAATCTTATCTTATCTTATCTCGGCAATCTCCGACATCTTATCACACGATTGCATGTCCTGATCTTATCAGCAACACTTAGAAGATTCCACAAAGGATAGAAGGGAGATTGCACTATCTCCACCACCAGAAGCGAGATCTGAGATCTCTTGAAGAAGATCTCATCATGGTTGGATCTTAGATGAAGAAGATCTCATCATGGTTGGATCTTAGATGAAGAAGATCAGATCATAGATTGATCCTAGGACTTAGAAGCGGCACATGAGGTTGCCATGAGGTTAGATAGAAGGCAGAGCCTTCTCTTCCATTTGATAGACATGAGGAGAACACATGTTCCCTTATCAGAAGAACACTGATGCAGCCTCTGGATAGCCACAATGGTACGATAGAAGTATTTACTTATAAGGACAGGACACAGCCTCCCACTCACTGTATATAAGAAGTAGAGACTGGGCTACGGAAGCCTCAGTCTTGTTCACTTGATACTTTCACCTAATACAGTGATTGTAAAGATTAGTGGGCTCACTCAGTCCCAGTATAGTCCCTGGATAACAAAGGACACTTTCTCTTTGATGCTGCGCATCCTTCTTGCTTCCACATCAAGGTCCCTCGCACTTAAGAAGTCATAGTGTTAGGTTCACTTTAATCTCCACCATTCTGAAGAGAGACCTCAGATCTCTAGAAGCAAAGATCCCATTATAGTTGGACCTTAAATGAAGAAGATCAGATCATCAATTGATCCTAGGACTTAGAAGTCCAGAAGCAGCATATGAGGTTGCCATAAGGATAGATAGAAGGCAGTGCCTTCTCTTCCATTTGATGTACCCCACCTTAAGCACATGGACTCTTATTAGAAGGACACTGATGTGGCCCCTGGATAATCACAGTCATGCAATACAGTATTTACCATATAAGGTCATACACAGCCTCATCAGAAGATGTATATATGTAGCAGGGCTAGTGGTAGAAGCCCTCTAGTCTTGCTCACTTGGATCTTACAGTCTATAGCCCCTATTGTCCAGTCAGGCTCCTGGCAGAAGCTAAGTGGAGTTGCTTACTCAATCACTCCCCTCTTCACCAGTGCACAAGTCCTGTCACCATCACTTGCCCTTTACCCTACAAAAGATATAGGGTTGATAAGGTCCAGAAGAACAAAGAGACCTCTGAAGTCATAGATAAGATCCTTACTTATCTCCTCCTTTCCATTTGTGTTAGTTGAGGAAGCCTTTCCATTTCAGTCTTGGCCATGATCCTGAGTCTGATATCTGGACTCAACAGCTTCTCTACATAGGTATCACTGATGGTGATATAGTTCCGCCTCAGTACATGAAGTCTGACAACACCTTGGACTCTCTGATCAATGCTCTCTACTCTGATCTTATTGCTGGGAATCAGATTCTTTCTGATGAATACTTTCTGGATCATACTATTCTCTCTCCTAGAAATCTTCAAGTACATGAGATCAATTCCTCTATCTTGGACTCTGTTTCTCCACAAGAGAAGTCTACCTATCTTAGTGCTGATAGTATCACTGAGAGAGAATATGAGTACATTCAACCTGATGTACTTCATACCTTCAACCCATCTGGATTTCCTTTACACCAACTAGAACTCAAGTCTGGTGCTTCTCTCATGCTGTTGAGAAATATGGATCCTTTATGAAGCGGACAACCATGTGCTTAGTTGTACACTGAATGTCAGCCTCTATATCCTATAAAGTGGGGGAACGGGTGTAGTGGGAGGTAGGTGAAGTCCTATACGTGGGTTGAGGGCGTATTAGGTGAACCTTGCTTCAATAGTGAAGGACTTCTAATATAGACATCATATCACGGTTGATGTTCGTATCGAACCGGACAAAGGGTGTGAGCAGCTTCTGACTTCTGAGGGGTTGTGAAGATCAAGTTAACAAAGCTAGGGAGCTTTGCCGACTGGATCGTTGCCATTAAATACTATCTACTACAGGGCACAGACCATATGACATCACTACATGAGAAGGGAGCATGTACTAGCATGCTGTATATATGAGGCGGACTAGAGTGTTCTATGATGTCAATAAGTAGCAGTGAGGTAAAGATAAGGGAACATGTCAGGTTCTAGACCATGACATCATTGATAGCATAAATAGAAATGAACCATGAACTCGCAGTGAGGCATCTAGCCAAACATGAGGTGAGGGTGTGGATGACAGGTGTGAAACGCGGGAAGACAAGGGTCTAGGCCGGTTTCGCAACACTTTACATGGTCTATATAATAGTACAAGACTTAGACTATTAAGATCTACTCCTAGGATCCTGGAGTGTAGAGTTTTGAAGGAGGATAGTTATGGCAATATTGTGTTCATTCTCAGAATGGCCTTAGATACTGGATTAGAAGATTCTCCTGTTCCATTTCATTGTTTGCAGTTTCCTATTCATCTGACCTATGCAATGACTATCAACTGTAACAATCATTATCATTACCACTTCTGTGCAATGGTGTATGAAGAGAAAGATTAGATTAAGACAATCTTATCTTATCTTATCACAGCAATCTCCAAATCTTATTATACGATTGCATGTCCTGATCTTATCAGCGACACTTAGAAGAATCCTCAAAGGATAGAAGGGAGATCACCTTATCTCCACCACCAGAAGTGAGATCTGAGATCTCTAGAAGAAGATCCCATCATGGTTGGATCTTAGATGAAGAAGATTGGATCATAGATTGATCCTAGGAGTTAGAAGTGGCACATGAGGTTGCCATGAGGATAGATAGAAGGCAGAGCCTTTTCTTCTATTTGATCAAATATGAGGAGAATACATGTTCCCTTATCAGAAGAACACTTACATGGCCACAGGATAGCCACAATGGTATGATATTGTATTTACCATATGAGGCCATACACTGCCTCATCAGAAGATGTATATAAGTAGCAGGGCTAGTGGTAGATGCCCTTTAGTCTTGCTTACTTGGATCTTATGGTCTACGGCCCCTATTGTCCAGTCAGACTCCTGGCAGTAGCTAAGTGGAGTTGCTTACTCAACCACTCCTCTCTTCATTGGTGCACATATCCTGTCATCAACACTTGCCCTTTGCCCTTATATAGAAGATAGGGTTGACAAGGTTCTGAAGTACAAAGAGACCTTTGAAGGCAATCCTTATCACATCTCTGAAGTTATAGATAAGATCTTTATCTTATCCCCCTTCTTTGATAGTTGAGGAAGTTCAACCATTTCATCAACAAAGCTTAAGGTCAAACTGTCAAGCATATTGGACTCAATCTTAGCTCTTTTGTTTTTTCTCATGGGCAACTATATATTACTCTATCTAGGTGTACTCATCTAAGGAACATCAAAATCCTATTCTCTAATGAAGAAGATATCAAAGTATCAAATGTAGTTTGGATAGAAGTATTTAGAAGTCTTGAAATCTAAAATGTACTATATAAATATATACATATGGTTGATATAGATCACAATTTCACTATTAAACTTAAATTATGATTGATAAAATACCTTTGGGCTAAAGATCTAAACCTAAAGACTCAAGATATCAAACTCCTATCCTATTAAACTCAGATGACTTGTGTTAAAGGCACAAGCAGTGGGTAAATATCAAACTTCTATCCTATCAAACTCAGATGACTTGTGCCAAAGACACAAGTAGTAGGTGAATATCAAACTCCATCCTATTAAACTCAGATAACTTATGCCAAAGGTACAAGCAGTGGGTAAATATCAAACTTTTATCTGTAACAACTCATTACTTTCATGCTTCAGATCTCGAAGACATGGCAAGGACCAGAATTGACATATAAGCCTGTCCTCTTTGAAGATATCTATTAACCCTTATTGATGATCTTATCTTATCTTGGCAATCTCCAGTATCTTATCAGATATCACACAATCACAAGACTGATCTTATCTGAAGGGACTTAGAAGATTTCTCATTCTCTCTTGAACTCATTCTCTTTCTCTTTTTACACTGGTTGATATATGGCAAATCTCATCTAACCATATTGGTCATCACTGCCCCATTATGTTCTCATGTTTATTTCTATCTCTTCCATTCTATGGCTATGCTTCTCTTCTTTTCTATAACATTCCACACTTCTATCTTAACTATGCAAAACCTATACTTATCTATAACTCACTATGTACAGCCTCAATGGCACTACTTCTATTTACCATATACATATTATTAGTCACCATGTACAGCCACATCTCCATGCCTATATAAAACCCAAGGAACTTGGCTAGAGACCCCAGTCTTATTCACTTGGAACTTTTGCCTAATAAGTGGATAAGCAGTCAAGTAGCTCACTCAGTCTACACCTCCTTGCTATATAAGGGAAGACCTTCAAAGGCCTAACCCAGTCCACCTCTTGTCCTCTTCCCTTACTCCACATTGAAGGTCCTTTCTCAGAAGTTAAGAGGTTAGGTTTACTTCACTATCCTATCAAACTCAGATGACTTGTGCCAAAGGTACAAGCAGTAGATGAAATACCTTTAGGCTAAAGGTCTAAACCTGTTACAAACCCAAAAAGTCACTAATCAACTTAGACATTTTTGCCTTTGTTTCAACATAAACCAAATCACATGATCTAGATGAACCCTAAATCCCTCATGACAAATATCACACCCTTGGGCACTATTAGTCTGTTTCCTCTTTCCTTATATATGGGACACTGTCCTTTAATCTCCATCCTGTGCAACTGGCACTGAACATCAAAAGTTTCATATTCATACTCTTTTAATTTCCATTCACTTCTCTTCTGTTATAAAAGACACTGCCTTATTGGCTCTGAAGTTAATTTTCACAAACACAACATATGCTTCTATGCTTCTCTCTTATCTCTGATGATACATCTTATGCCTATGCTTCTATGGTACGATACTAAGAAATATGAATATAGTAAGTAGACACAATATGTACAAACATGCCTATGAATATATAAGCCAGGCAGCAAACTGGGGAACATCCCTCAGTTTGATTGACTTGGTTGTTTCCTTGTATAAAGGACAACTCTCTAAGTCAGTTACTCAGTCTTATCTTCATTTGTTCTTTTTCATTTTAAAACCCAAAGACTAAAAAAATATTATATTTTTACTATTCAACTCTATCCTATCAAACTCAGATAACTTGTGCCAAAGGCATAAGCAGTGGGTGAAACTGGTCTCATAGACAGATAAGGGGATAAATCTAAATATTTACATTTTACTTCATGGGTGCCTCATAAGAGGCTTATAATTGATTTATCAGAAGTTCATGAAAACTGAGATGTACAAGTCACATTATGCAACACCATCCTCTCAAGTTTTACAGATGAGTAGATATAGCAGCAAGCTTGGATGAGACAGTGGAAACCCCAGCAAGAATGGATTCCCAGTGCCCCCCCTCCTGTCCAGCATTGATCACCACTAACTACTAGCAATTCATACTCAAGAACCATGGCGCAATCGACGACCTCAATTTATTCCTTTGCGTGCTTGGATGAATGATATTACATTTCATGCCTGCTTGTGATGACTATCGGAATGGACATTGCTGGCATGACCAAAAAATATCGAACTCCAGGCAAAGATGGTGATAAATATATACAATTTTTCTCCTGGTTCATGGCCACGGTTCGAAGTGCGCTTTACAATCAGTCTGGCCCATCAACAAAGTGGACATCCAGCCTGAGGTGAGCAACCCATCCTCACCAGGTTATTCCATCACAAAGGACGACGACAAAAATGACCCATAGGAGAATCAAGAGCCGTAGTAACTCTAATTCAGTCCGCGGACGAACCCGTCCAAGACATGTATCAACCGTCTCCATCGCTTCCTCATGCCGAAAATCATCGAATGATCCAGGTCCGGATAGCACAACACCTCCAACCGGCCCGCCCCTGCACGAACCTCGCCTCGCCAATACGCCCGCTGCTGGTCTTCGCCCGTCAAATACTTTCTCACCGCCTCTGAATTGACTACCTGGTCTCGCCCACTCAACGCAACCGCCACGACCTTGTCCACCAAATCATCCTTCCACAATACGTTTTCCGTCCAGAAAAAGTGACGGGAGAGCGTGCGCGACACGTCCGGGTCCTGGCTAGCAAAGTACCACAAAAGCCATTCATTAGCGCCCCGTGGGCGCCGGTACACAAAATTGTACGCCACGTCCGGGAGGTAGAGTAAAAAGGGTATTGGGTCGACCAGAAGCGATGCAGTGATGCGTGGGGCGAGTGGGGAACGCAAGAGCTGGGCAGTGACAACAGTACCATAGGAGTGCGCGGCGATGACGACATTCCCGAGGTTGAGGGTATCGAGGATGTTGCAGATTGCAGCGATAGTGTCGGAGCGCGAGAGAGGCGGAGCGGAGATGCGGGAACTAATGGACTGGAATTCAGGGACGACGATACCCATGTCTGGGTATTGTATTGCAAGGTCCGTGAGGAAGCCCACGTAGGGGTAAAGTCCGATCTACATATAACATGCAAGATCAGTATGCAGGGGGTGCTGTACACCTGTACGTACACCAATTCCGTGAAGGAAAAGCACCGGGCTCTCCTTGACCGAGCGGTGTGGTCGATACCAATATGAAAGGCCTTGAATATTAGAGGACCGGGAAAAAAGAGTAAGCGGACGGGGCGGGAACGAGTGGAATAAGCCCTTGTCGGTGTAGTGGCAAAATCCGCGAGAGCACAACCAGAGACTGGTCAATAAATCAACAACACCGACAATCTGAACGTTTTCTCTGTTGCTATCGTGTCATTGCATTGCACATACCACTTACTGAATACCACAACAGCGGGCGATGTGTCATGTAAACCGGATCGAAAGTTGGTCGCATGCACGGGGTATTTTGGTTATAACCGTCTGGAATCGTATTTCCAAAGGCCTTCTCTACGGATTTTAGGTACTCGGTCATTTCGTCTTCCCGCTCGTCTTGATAACTCGCTTCCAAGGGTGCCGAAAAGAAGG
>JBBPTS010000130.1:0-17218 GCA_038094235.1 Fistulinella staudtii | reverse complement strand
TACTCAAACTGCAAGAATTCTAGAACACAGAACCTCTGATGTCCCAACTATGTGAAAGAGCCTTGTATACTGTCCTCCTCCTGCGGAGTCAGGAATATGGCAAAATATTCGAATTGTCAAGTCCCGGCACCTTGTGACATGGAGGAAACTATATGACGGGTCATAGCGCCTGGCGAACGACTGCTTGCATTCATAATTTAGACTTGGGAATTCTTGGAGGGAATATACCCGGGCCCACGGCTGCACTAACCCAGTGTCTCTGCATAGACCCCTTTCATGTCCACGACTATCCCCTACTAAAATGTGATCCATGAAGTAAGGCGTCTACATACCTTGGGATATGGATGTCAGTCAAACGTCAGCATAGCCACTTCAACAACACCTTCCTGCGAGGCCACAACGTCTGTGTCTCGTAAATACAGCCAGGAAGACCTGCACGAACACGCCCATCCTTTCCTTTTTTTGGCATCCTGTTTTCGGAGCGGATACCGGAAAAGAAGCGCAGTCCTAACGTGTCCATCGCAGTCGGCGCAGCGCCGCAAAAGGTTCACCCACCGTCCGCTAGCATCCCCTCGCCCCAACCACCATGGAATCCCTCATGCGCGTCGCAGAGACTCTCAAGTCCATCCGGGTACGCCGGCCAGCATCGCGTGGGGTCTGTCTAACCATGGTAACATGCAGGAAACCCGGCTCAGCGCCCTC
This sequence comes from Fistulinella staudtii, assembly GCA_038094235.1. NCBI lineage: Eukaryota > Fungi > Basidiomycota > Agaricomycetes > Boletales > Boletaceae > Fistulinella > Fistulinella staudtii. The sequence continues at coordinate 16,516 of JBBPTS010000130.1, read as the reverse complement.
CGCGCCCCGACCGAATTTTTCGACCTTCACCGCCTGTCAAGGCCTGCAGATACGACACAGGCTGTCTCGGTGCGTCCGATGGTCCTCCCTGCGACGCACGCTCACCCGCTTTGCCATGTGGCCACTGTTCATCAGCGCATCACCTACAACACACGCTACTTTTCAGGCAATTACACCCTCATCGTCCTCGTCCTCGCCGTCTATGCCATGTATGTCCCCCCGTCTCGCGCTTGCGCATGCGCGTTGCTCATGCGTCCACAGTATCACGAGTCCCCTCCTCCTCATTTCCCTCGCGTTTCTGTTTGGTGGGTTCGCCTTGATCAATCGCTTCGGTACGTCCCTCGAGCATCCTCCCTTGTCTTTCACCCCCGTGCACCTTGTTTACCGTCCGTCAGGCCCTGAACCTGTCCAGGTCGGTTCGACGACCATTACCCAAAAATCCCTCTACATCACCCTCTTTGTCATTGGTCTCCCCCTCCTCTGGTTGTCATCCCCCGTCATGACCTTTTTCTGGCTCGTCGGTGCCTCTTCGTGTCTCATCCTCGTCCACGCGGCGTTGATGGAACCGGGTGTGGAGAGCGAGTATGCGACTGTCCAGGACGCCGTCTAGTCGCGTGGTAGTGATCCATTTCGGACCCTGTTGAATACGGTCTGTCTGTCTGTCTGCTCAACGGTGACATGTTGCATTCTGTACACGGGCAACCCCGCCTCTATAGACGCTCGTACTTTATTTTCCATCATGGCCCTCGGCACCTTTTTTCCGTCCTGTTACTCGACACGCGTCACAGTGTGACACGTGCCGACAATCGCGTCCTCCCTTTCTCTTCCTGGCGCCTCCAGCCAAAAAAAAAATAAACACAAGATGGGTATCATATCCTCCTATACTAACTTAGCCAACAAAGAGAAAAAAAAACACGCACAACGCGAACGCAGTGTGATGCCAATGCGGCAAATAAAAAAAAAGGTGGTAAGAATAAAATAGAACAACCATGCAACGAAAAGCAACAATACATTTGACCGACATATGCATAGGGACCCGTCCCGAGGGATAAAAGAGCAAATAGGAAAAAAGAAAAAAAAGAATAAGAAACGGGTTAAACATGCGCGATAAAAAGACATGATGTGCTCGGGATGGTGGTGGAACATAGATAGGACATACGACATGGGACGAGAAAGAGACACAACGGCGCACACGTTATAGTAGCGGTAACCACTGGCCTGTATCCGCGTCAGCACGCTCGCGATCGACGAGGCATAGACACACCAATGACGATGCTCGGCAGATCAAAGATGTCTCTTCGGATCGAAAAGCAAAACGTGGCAGGTAACGGCGCACCCGACGGCTTGAGCAACACGCAGTGGGAATATACCGCCTTGGTCGTGTTTTCAAACGCGTGCGATGCAAAGTTTTCCCAGTACTCGACGACGGATTGGTTTTCAAACAGCTGAGGCGGCACAGCAAGGAGTTGGCGAGGACAGATCATATGACATGGGAGGAGGAGCGTCGGTTCGCACGCGCGCCGTGAACAGAAAGAGATGCAGAAAAAGAGCGGGGCGTTACCTCGTAAATGTACTTTCGTTTTCCGACGAGCTCTTCCATCGGCCATTCGGTCAACATGCAGAATTCCGGTGCGACGAGACAAATCTCGCCCGTGCGACGCCATACGACGGTGGGCGTGCCGCTGTACGAGATGAGCTTTTCGAGTTCCTGTTCCGTGGGTACGCATCATGTCACGCCCCTGGAAAAACAAGAAACGACATACGATCAGAGAACGCTGAAAGCACCGTTCGACAAACACTTCGTCTTCGTCGGTCATGGGCATTTGCAACGCGATCAGAGATGGTCGAAAGATGGCAAGCGCTCGAACGATGCGCAATATGTCGTTCTTTTCAAATCTATCCACGACGTTCCAACAGAGGGATCATCAGTAATGCCCTTACAGCAGGCATACGTCATGCTTGAGCAGAAGAGAAAGAGGTACACACCGAGTCGGAAGGTGCTTCATGAGAAAGTGGTACCCCTCTGTATAGTCATACGGGGAAGTGACGTTGAGTGACTGATCTCGGCGGGTAAGTTCACACGATCAGGGAGAGTAGTTGACGACGAACCGAATGGTGGTCCATACTTGTGGAGGTGGACGAGGGCGATGGATGGGCCGAGCTTTCGAGAGAGTAAGTACCCGTCTCCTTGGAGGAAATGCAGACAGTGTTCATCGGTGGTGGTCCGGGTGGGTCGCGGGAATAACGCGGGGGTAGAGACGATATGGTGGAGGCGGTGGACTGGGTCTGCGGATAGGACGGCGTATATGAGATATCGTCCTGAGAAGGATGCGAAAATTGCGTGGGTGAGTAGGAGATAAAGGTAGCCGTGGGGGACTGTTGGGCGTTAGTGACAAGGGTCGGTTCCGGTATGGATAGTTGTGTGGGTTCTGTAAAAGGATAAGTTTGCTGGGACGCGGACGGATAGTGCGGTTGTGCATGCAGCGGCTCGGGGGACCAAGCCGAGTTCGGTACGGGCTGCGGTATTTGATGTTGAGAGGGAGATGGGGCTGTACCTGAAGCAGAATCAGGGGGACTCGGGTTGCCGAGGATAGCGGAAAGGATGGAGTACTCGAGGTTAGCAGCCTCTGAGCCAAAGGAAAAGTTTGGGTCAAAGGAAACGTTGAAGAGCGGGTCGTTTGTGGGAAACGGCTCGGCTGCGGAAGAAGTGTGAGATGATCGGACATGATAGGGTTCGACATGTACCTGTCGGTATGGGAGGAAGCGGTGGATCAGGATTCTTTTCAGAGACGGAGGACTTGGACTTTAGTTGTTCTGTGTTCTCACGTGATCAGAGTAGGGACGGATGGGGTAATGGATAGACGGACCGAGCTCGTCATCGTCGAGGAGGTACTTGGCCTTTTTGCGATGACCTTCGACACAACTGCTAGCCATGCCACGTTTAATGCAGCGTTGACAGGGACGCGCTGTTGGGGATCAGAGAGGAGACAAGGCGAGAGAAGAGGGACGGACAATCGTCGCAGGTGAGGTGGGCCTTTTGGCAGTGTGCACAGGCGCGGTTGGCCTTTTTCTTCTTGGGACCGTCCCTGTGTTTCCTGGGCGGGAGTGACGATGAGTCGCCGCTCTCGTCTGGCGAGGTCGCGCGCCTTCGTTTGATGGGGGGGAGTGTCTTTAGTCTCTGGTGGTCATTGTGTGACATGTGTGCGGGGTTGACGTAGGCGTTTGAGGCCATCCTGTCAACGGGTGTTTCGGTGGGAGGATTCAAGTGGGGGTGGGTGGCCATGTGGAGTACATATACGCTGGCGTCCAAAGGCGGAGGAGATCAGGTCTATTTATTACATAATTAGTAACATTTTCCACTTAGCATGCGCCAAAATCAAAATCGACTGGCAAAACTCGCGCGCGCGATTGGAGGCGCGTGTGCCCGCAGAGAAGTTCAATGGATGAAACGAATGCAACCAGACAAGCTCCAGTTTTTGTTGGACAGACGTCTGCGTGATGAACCACTCCAGTATATTCTCGGTCCGTGTGTGGTGTTGCCATCACGAGCGACGACTCAGCTCTCCTACCCAGGTTCGACCCCGTTTGGCCCGCTCGACCTCGTCACCCGTCCACCGACGCTCATCCCACGTCCGGAGACGGAAGACTGGGCGATCCGTCTCACCCGCCTCCGATCACCGTCCCCCGCCCATCCCGTCCGCGTTCTCGACCTGTGCACTGGTTCGGGCTGCATTCCCCTCTTATTATGTCATACATGGCCCCCAGGAAGCACCCGCGCCGTCGGTGTAGACATATCTCCCGATGCCATTCGGCTCGCAGCCGAAAACACCTCCCAGCCCAGCCCAAACGTCTTCACCCCCCTTCTCGCTGACCTCCGTGACCCCGATCTCCTCGACAAGCTCGACCCCCCTCCCCCATTCGACGTCATCACGTCGAACCCACCCTATATCCCCCTGCACGACTGGCACACCCTTCCCCGCTCGGTCAAACACTATGAGGACCCCTGCGCGCTCATCGGTGACCTGCCCGGTACGCCACACCGCGACGGTCTTGCCTTTTACCGCATCATCGCCGCACTCCTCGCCCGTCCTGGCCTGATGCGTCCAGACGCCATCGTGGCGCTCGAAGTCGGCGATGGACAGGCCCACGCAGTGGCCCAGATCCTCCGGTCCACCCCCGGTTTACCATGCCGCCAAATAGATATCTGGAAGGACCCGTGGGACAAGGCGCGCGTCGTGTTTGCGCGCATGGCAGGATCCTGCTCGGGACCAATGTCCATCACCTAGCGACCAGCGGGTATGATACACACCAGCTTGACGTCAGACGCGTTCGTGTTCGTTTGCTTTTTTTTTTTTTCTTCTTCTTTCTATATCCGCCGTCGTTTCACTTGCCCTCCCTCCTCTTGTCACTCCTTTTAGCTCGACGCCTCGGTTTCTCAGACCGTGGGCTATTTCGGGAAGGTTTGACTATTAGATGGACCGGCTCTGGATCCGCGAGGTGTCTTCACTATCGCATGCTTGAATGGTTTATTCGGCAACCGTTTTAACGTCGAGGCTTTTTCGTTTCCTCAGCGACCGAAAAGCATCCTTGTCCACCCCTGTCGTTCGCGTCCGTCTTGGAGAGGCATCACGGGGCGTTTCGATCGTTGCTATAGTACTCGGACGCGTTCTGCCACAATGCCCATCCTCCCAAATCGATCAATACCCTCTATACAGTCTAAGAGATGATACATGAACTACACGTCATATGTCGCCGCTCTCCCAAGCATCCAACAGTCTCCCCATATCCCGCTGCAGCGACCCAAGGTCGAGCGCCGTGTGGTCAACAAAGATCTGTTGTGAATGACCCACGACGGCGCACACCACGTCATGGACCCAATGTTGGCAGCGCCAGTCGGGACGTTGGCGCCAAACGCGCACCTGCTTTGTGACTTGTTCGAAACCAGCCAGTTGACTTGGATCCATCCACCCGATTAGGTGCGTGCCCCGCCAGTCTGGCAGCGCGATTGGGTCCGTCGACACCTGAACGGTTTGCGCTGTAAAGGTGTCTGTCGTGCCCGCCAACTCGTACATGTGCCCCTGACCATGCGCAGTACGGACAAAGAGGGCCCAATGAAGTGGACAGCGGTCTCCTTGCCAGAATTGGACCAATTCGATTGGATAACACCCTGCTGGCACGTTCAGATCCGGTCCGAGACCCGCTGTGATGGATGGACCTGTGAGTTGGATCGGGCCGGCCAGGGGCAGGCACTTACCAGGGCCAGGAACGGCAGATGGGTAGATTTGTGGAGCAAAGTCTGACAGGACATTCGTGAGTTGCTTGATCAAGCGCGGGGTAGGGGACGTACGAGACCCAACAGTGTGGTGCGTCACGGCGGTCATGGTGTTGTCGCGAGTATGAGGAAGAGGGGTACGACGGCAAGGACGAGGTTTGTAATGCAGAATACCGTTGGAGGAGGAAAAGGGGTTTTATATATACCCCTCTTTCGTGGTCGGGTGGACCGAACCCATTGTCTGGTGTGGACCGAGACGTGATCTGGAGCACGAGGGAACGATGTTGGCGTTGTGGACCACATCCAAGTCCCGATACGAGCGTGATGAAAGTGGGATGAAAGAAATGTGTCGCCGCGTTGTCTGCTTAAGTCAGCCGAAGCGACAAGTGGACAATGGTAGCGTTGCAGAGATTGCGACCGCTTCAAGTTGGGAAAATGTGACGTGTGGAAGTGGAAAGTGGACTTGACAATGACCCTATGAAAGATACATCCTGTCCGAGGAGGTTGGAGACGGTCTCGCAGGGACGGTGGACTGTCTGGTAAGCGTGGACGTTTCAACCGATCGTTGTGCAAAAGAAGCGTTTATTTCTAGTGTGTTCATGCCCACACGGAACAGGGTCCTATACCATGCCATGCTGTAGGGTGACACGATTCAGACGCGAGGTCGAATGAGATCAAGTGGGGCCCGGCAGAGATCTCTGGGATATTGGAGTCAGTCGGACCGAATATCAACTGACAACGTCTTTGGGGACACACTTGGGTTCCCGCGGGTCCAGTTCGCCTCGACCCATGTCTTATCAGCCCATCGCCCTCGACGACTTTACGCACACCTTTGGTCAGACGACGGGTGGGCAATCCTGGTCTTCTCCTTCTCGACATCGCTCACGATCACGTTGGTAGAGCTCTCTAGCGTTGCGCTGGGGGGAAAGATCGTCAACGTCTCGGACGAGTTCTTTGCTGCAGCCCACCATCTGCTTCTAGTCGAGGCAAGTCCATCGCGGGGATCGGATCGATCATGCTCATCTCGGCCATCATCCTATAGTCCGCACCCAGCCTCAAAGGCCAGTTCGGACCAAACGGGGCACTGTATAGCGGATGGGAATCGAGGCGGCACAATCCAGCATTTGATTGGTGTGTCCATCTCGTACTGCGCTCTGATCAAGTGGTAACAGCGATGCAGGTGCATTATTCGCCTCGGGACAACGGGTACAATCGTAGGGTTTGACGTCGACACGTCTCATTTCAACGGTGAGATCCTGTTCTTGCGTGTGGGGATCAAAGTGACATGGTATGGTAGGTAACGAGGCGCCCTACGTCTCGGTCGGTGCCTATCTGACGCCCGATTCCGAGTCGGATTCAGACCTGCGCAATGCAACGGTACATAAACGTCGATCCATCCGACATCTCTGATTCCCTTCCAGTGGACAGAAATCCTCCCCAAAGTTCCCCTCGGGCCCTCTTCGCGTCACTTGTTCCAAATCCCCAAAACGACACGATTCAATCATGTCAAACTTAACATGTATCCCGATGGTGGTATCGTACGTGACATGCATTCATTTAAGAAAAAGAAAGTCATCAGAGCAACGTCATTGTAGGCGCGCTTCAGGGTATATGGCCACGTTTCACCTGTTCAGCCGGCCGATGATACCGTTCCGTTTGATATGGCCCATGTCTTTGCTGGGGGCCGAGTCGTATACACATCCGATCAGCATTTCGGAGTGGGCTCCAACTTGATCTTACCCGGACGGGGTGAGCACTGTATTCCATCACCGGACGGCGTCTGAATGGCATGCCAGGCAAGGACATGGGTGATGGGTGGGAAACCAAACGAAGCAGACAACAGGGACACAAGGACTGGGTCATCATCCAATTGTGAGCAGCCTCTTTTACGTGCCGTTGATCCGATTCGTGACGTCTTCAGGGGTGCACCCGGGAGGTTGCATGTCGCAGAGATCGACACGGCCCATTTCAAGGGCAACTTTCCAGAGAGTTGCGAGGTGCATGGATATCGCTCGTCAGAACAAGACGTACCCAAGGGCGATAGTGATTTGTGGGTCCCGATCTTATCTCGGGTAAAGTTGGGCCCACATCGGAGGCATTTCTTCCAACTGGCTACGAGCTCGGTGGATATGTTTACGCACGTGAAAGTGACGATCTACCCGGACGGGGGGATCAAGAGGGTGAGGATCATCGGTACCAGGGGTGCGGACACAATGGTATCGAAGGAGGGTATCATGGATACGGAGCAAGCGACTGCAGAGGATGCGGGGAAGATCGTCCTTCCAGCTGTGCCTCTGACACACGCCGCGTTTTCGCCATATGGACAGGTCATTCAGGCGTATGGCGGTGATACGGCTGCGCCACCGGACACGAAGATCACACCTGCCAATGGTGGTACGGCGACCAAGTATCACAAGCTTGCGTTGGTTCGCTCATCCTATCCGGATGGTGCGGGTGCGACATCGGGTCTCTCGGTGTATCGCTGCCAGCCCGTGACGGTGGTGAATGGACGTGTCAAGGTAGGTGTACTGGAACGGCATCCACATACCAACCAGGCGTTCCTGCCGATGGGTGGGGGGGACCGGTACCTGGTCGTCGTGGCGCTCAACGGCGGCGACGATAAACCAGACATGGGCACCGCGCGTGCATTTGTGGCGAGCGCTAGACAAGGCGTGGTGTATGACACCGGTGTTTGGCGTAGGTGTCCTGTTTGCTCGTTTGTTCTTGCTGACCTGTTGTTAGACCAACCGATGACGGTGTTGGACGAGGTGGGTGCCTTGTATATTTATTGATCGCTGTCGCTCACGTCGTTGTAGACGATGGATTTTGGATGTGTAGAGACGCAAATTGGGACCGGGACGGAGCTGGACTGTGAAGTGGTCAGCGTAGATGAGACAGAGCTACTACTACCCAGTATCGGAGTTTGAAATGTGCTCGAAGGAACGACGAGTTCTTGCATCTTGTCGAATGCCATGATGGACTCGCGAAAACGCCCCCTCGCAGACGACGCCGACTTGTCTCCAAACCCAAAGAAACGGGTCCTCACTACCGACACCGTCGCCCCGAACCAGGCCGCCACCCCCAACGGCACCACCACCGACGACCACGAACCCACCGCCGACGACCAGCTCGAGGTACGCCCATCCTCGCCACCCAGAATTCTTACTCACCTCTTTTCAGCTTTTTCGCAAGGATGCCCTCTACAGACGCATGCGCCACTATGCGCGAGAGAATGAAAAGAGTCAGGCGCGCATCGCTCAGCTGGAACAGCGCAAGAGCACCTGCGAGGCAGGTCTCGTCGCGATCGCCGCCTGCTGGCAACAGGTGCGTCTGTGGCGCTCCAATGTCTCTCACACCACCCCCTCACACTCTTTCAGTTGGTCGACACAATACGCACTCTCACCGACGACGACCCTCATGTCGTCGTCGAGACCCAGGGTCTGTCCTTTTTTTCATGTCACAGCGGCGTGTTTTTTTTTAAAAAAAAGTCCGCGATCACGCAGGCTTGTTTGATCTCTCGCAGCACGTGTCGGTCGACTCGTCACTCAAGACCGCACTCGAGCAAAATATGCACGCAACGCAACGGCTCGTGACCCGCTTTCTCAAGACGCGGCCTGTCGCCGAGCATGATGCCACATTTCAGCACTCTCAAAAGGCGCACACAGAGGTGCGTGTTGAGGTTCAGGGGTCCTGTCGATGCTGACCGGTCTAGTGCGCGGCGTTGCGCTCCGAGGTCGTGGTGATGCGGAAACGGCTGGCAGAGGCAGAGACGGATAGGGTGCAATGTCAGGAGGCGCTGTCGGTGGCAGAGATGCGGATTGATAGGTTGAAGAGCAGTGTCGTAGCCGCTGTCCTGGCGCCGCCGTCGTCGTCCCCAAAGGAAGGTCCGATGGAGGATGTACAGCAGGGAAGTGGTTCACCGCAGCCTCGCTCGGATTCACCACCGGTACGTTGGAGATTATCATGTTGGGCTATCGCTCACGGAGATCTAGCGTCCGCAGCTAAATGGCCATGATCATCCTCCACCGGGAGACATGGATGAGCTTCGGGACGTGCTAAAGAACAAGGAAGAACGGATCTCGATGCTGGAGGCAGAGAACAACCGTCTAACAGAAGAAGTGACTCGGCTGAAACTCGAGGTATGCACACCGTGTCGTGCTTCGCGATTCATTTTACCATTTATTATTAGGTTAAAACACCACCGGTAGAAGTCATCAATGAGTCCCCACATTACAAGCTTCTTTTGGACCACGCATCCCATCTGGAAGGCACCCTGGCCGAAAACACACGAGAGCTGGCCCAGCTTAACGAGACGCTCGATCAACTCCGTGCGTCACGGAAAGAGTTTGAGGAAGAGACCCAAGTCTGTCGTCGACACGTTGCATCTCTGCTCTCGTTCTCACATGACGCAGGTTGCAGCCCAGCAAACGACGCAAGAACTCAAGGCGCTCTTGTCCAAGCGGGATGCGGACAACCATCGTGTCCGGGAACTGCGCGATCAGTATGGGGCGGAGCTGACGGAACGCAAGGCCCGGGATTCGGTCAAGTTGCAGTCGATACACGAGCTCAAGGACTTGGCCGAGTCGCGGTCGGAACGGATATCGCAGCTGGAATCCGAGGTTGCGCGACACAAGACGCGCTTGGCGGCGCTGTCTGGAGATGCCGATTTAATGGCCTACTTTTTCGACATCAATTCCGGGGACGGGGATTACGTGCGTGATTTGCGACGGCAGTTGACGTAAGTGAGATTGGATTACTTGGCAATGCTGGCTGACCTGTCTCAAGGGAGGCGGAGGCCAAATCGTCGGCACTTGAGCAAGTCTTGTCGACGTTGAACAAGGATCATCCTGATGTGGCACAGCACATGACGGCTGAGGCGACTGCACGCGAGGAACTTGCACGGACGTCGAAAGAGCTCGCTCGCTACCGCGTGCTCGCTGGTGACGCTGACATGCAACAACGCGAGTCCAAGCACGACGAGGTCCAACGGCTACGCTTGCTCACTGAACAACAAGCCCAAGCCGAAATGTCCTTGTTTGCCGAGATCGATCGCCTATCGTCCCTCTGGGAAGGCCTGGACCAGCAAGTCAAGAAGAAGGTGTTTGACCTAGGCGCGTCCGAGGAACGGCTGCAAAAGATGGCTCATGAGGTGCGTCTGCGGCGTGTGTTTTCGGGCAACGGTGGGATGACGGATGGACAGAAAGCCAAGGCGGAAAACAAGTACTTTGCAGCGATGCGCGAAAAGGAGATGGGCGAGTCGGAGCGCAAGGCGATGGCGCGGCAGTTGGAGAAGCAAGGCAAGGCCGTCGAGCGGGCTGCCGAGGTAGAGAGGCAGTTGAGTGGTCAAGTCGTGCGTGGTTCTCTTTTCCGTGTGTTGACGGACGGGAGGTGACGGTGTGCAAATAGGTGGACCTGGAAAAGATGAACGTGATGAGCCGACGCGCGATCGATAACGCAGACAAGCGGATCATGTCGCTCGAAGTGGAGGCGACGCGATGGCAAGCGATGGTGGAAGCCGAGCGAAAGCGCGGGGCCGATGTACGTGTCCTTTTTTTTTCTCCTCTCTTTTTCAACGGGCATGTATCAACGCGATGCGACGGGTACAGGCGTTCAGCTTTGCGAGTGAACGGGGCGTGTACATGCGCAAGCTTGAATGGGCGCTGAAGATGGCCGAGGAAGAGATGGTACGGACGAAAAAGGAGGCGGAGAAGAAGATCAAGAAGATGAGTTCCGCAGTGGTACCCACGAGCACACGGGAAGAAGCGCTTGCGCAAGAGAACGAGGGGCTTTGGGTGCGTCCCTTGTCGAACCAGCGCGTGCCGATGACTGATCTGGGTAGAAAATTGTGAAATGCACCACGTGCAAACAGGGCATGCGAGAGGTCGTGTTGACCAAGTGTATGCACAGTGCGTCGGTTAGATCGTCTTGTGAGGGGTTGAGCTTACCTGCTTTTGCTAGCGTTTTGCAAACCCTGTGTGGATACGCGCATCGCAACGCGCCAACGACGGTGTCCGAATTGTAATCTCGCGTTTGCGCAGAGCGAAGTACAGACGGTGTATTTCCAATAATCTCATCCAGCGCGTCGTGGTGCAGACGGACTTTTTTTAAAATCCTTTTTCTTTTTTTTTGCGGTGCTCGAGGGTGTATATGTACCCTAGGTCTCTCTCGCTTTCTCTCTGTGTCGTACTGTCTCATATCGTCCTTTTGAACTTTTTTTTTTCCTCCTCTTTTTCCGACTTCTTTTTATACGTTTTTTATATGCGATGAACATGAAGACGGTGGTTGACATTTTTTAATGATGGTCTGCGTGAGTGGGTGTGAATGCGATCCTGTGCATAGCAATAGTGCGCTGATGAGAACCTACAGTCCGAGTGACGACACTATGACCTAGTGTGATGTCCAGTACGGGATAGGACTGTGGTCGTGTGTAGAGACATGGTAAAATTGCAAGCAGGGGGTATCATTTGATGCATTGGTCGCCTTCATAATGTACCAGTGAATGGAAACTTGGAATCGTGTGGGCCAGTCTGTTGACATGCGTGATCAGGATGGTAGCTGATGCTAAACCGGTTTTCGAGCTTCCATTGGTAGTGTGGCACTGCGTCTGGAGAGTGTGACATTATGATACCAAAAAAGGAAGGCATCATGCCCCATATAAAAAGACAAGACCAGTTTCACCTGCTACTTGTGTCAAAGGCACAAGTCATCTGAGTTTGATAGAATAGAGTTGGATAGTAAAAATATAATATATTTTTAGTCTTTGGGTTTAGACCTTTCACCCAAAGGTGTTTCACCCACTGCTTATGCCTTTGGCACAAGTCATCTGAGTTTAATAGGATAGGAGTTTGATATCTTTAGTCTTTGGGTTTGGACCTTTGGCTCCAAAGGTATTTTATCAATCATAATTCAAGTTTAATAGTGAAGTTGTGATCCATATCAACTATATGTATATATTTATAGAGTACATTTTAGATTTCAAGACTTCTATATGATTACTATTGTTATTGCTCTGAAGATGCTCCCTTGAGCATGGAAGAAGAAGATTAGATTTCGACAATCTTATCTTATCTTATCACGGCAATATCCGAATCTTATCACACAATTGCAAGTCCTAATTTTATCAGCAACAATTAGAAGAATCTTGGAAGGATTAGAAAGAGATCTCAGATCTTATAAAGAAGATCTCATTATAGTGGGATCTTAGATAAAGAAGATTAGATTATAGATTGATCCTAGGACTTAGAAGTGGCACATGAGATTGCCATGAGGTTAAGATACAAGGCAGTGCTTTCTCTTCCATTTTAATGTAGTATATCTTATATACATGTCTTTTATTAGAAAAACACTAATATGGCTTCTAGATAGCCATAGTCATATGATAGAAGTATTTACATATATGTATAGCCTAGCATAGCCATCTCTGAAGATGTATATAAAGTAGACAGGAGCACCAGTAGCTCTTTAGCTTTGTTTACTTGATACTTTTACCTAATCAGTGAGGGTAAAGGCTAGTAAGCTTCTTCAGTCTCAGCATAGTCTCTGGATTACAAAGGATGCTTTTTCTATATGAGTCAAGACTAGTCCTCTAACAAGGGATACTCAGTCCACTCCTCTTATTCTATATCATTGGAGCCTTTACTCTATTAAAGTAGAGTTAAGTTTACTTCAACTTCTAAATACTTTTATCCAAACTACATTTAATACTTTGGTATCTTCTTTATTAGAGAATAGGATTTTGATGCTTCCTGGATGAGTACACCTAGATAGAGTAACATATAGTTGCTCATAGGAAAAAACAAAAGAGCTGAGATTGAGTCTAACACACTTGACAGTTTGACCTTGAGCTTTGTTGATAGTCATTGCATAGGTCAGATGAATAGGAAACTGCAAATGATGAAAGGGAACAGAAGAATCTTCTAATACAGTATCCAAACTATTCTAGGAATGAACACAATATTGCTGAAACAGATGAACTTCCTCTATCTCTATATCAGGGAGAAGATAAGATAAGGATCACCTTCTGTAGATGTAAAATGATGGTTGTCTACAGATAGTCTCTTGTACTTCTAAACCTTGTCAACTCTATATATCTTGTAGAGTAAAGGGCAAGTGGTGGCAACTAGATAAGTCTACTAGTGGAGAGGAGAATAGTTAAGTAAGCAATGCCACTTAGCTACTGTCAGAAGCCTGACTGGACAATGACAGTGGATTAGACTGTAAGATTTAAGTAAGTAAGACTAAAGAGTATCTACTACTAGATCTACTACTTATATATATCTTCTGTAATGGTTTTGTCTAGCCATATGAGTAAATACTTCTATTATATAACTTTGACTATCCTAAGGCCATGTCAGTGTTCTTCTGATGAGCACATGTGTTATAATTCCTAGCTCCTTTGGTATACTTGATACACTTTTTTCTCTGTTTTAACTTACTCTTGACCTTGTGCTTTCTCATATAAGACTTTGCCAGATGCTGACTAAGCATCTCTCATGGACACATGATACATCTGGACTTATGATGAATTATATCAATTATGACTCATACTATAACATCATGATGACACCTTATTGCATCATCATGATACTACTTGTCTTGTATGGACCATTTATCTAGTATATCCATTTCTCATGCCTGCCCTAAAGGCCCTTTTTACCTATATAAACCCAGTCACTCCCATTGTCACTCCTTAGCTTAGTTCTCCCTTATTCTTCTACAAGAATCTCTTGTCTCTAGTACTCTCTAGTGAATACTAGTCCTTGACCTCTTCCAATATATGTGAGAAGATCCTTGCTTAGTTGTTGTTCTACTACTGAGTAGACACTAAACTCTTTACCTTGAACCCTTGACTCTAGATTAAGTACTCATTGACTAGGATATTATTGTTGCTGAAGTGGAACAACCAACTCACTTAGTTGTAATTGCTGAATATCAGCCTCTATATCCTAAAGAGAAGGGGGGAACGTATCAGAGAGGAGGAAGAGAGGAAAATGATGCTTTGATGGCAAAGGTGAGCTTGCTTCAAGGGTGAAGGACTTCTCATTGTATCATGGTTGATGTTCTTATCGAACCAGGTAAGGGGGAGCTTCAGATGCTTCAGAGTTGTTGTCATAAAGATCAAGTGGATAAAGCTGGGGCCTTTTTCCACAGGATCGCTTCCATTAAATACAATCTGTAATGGCTCATTACTTTCACACTTCAGACCTGATGGCAAGAACTAGCATAGATGCTTAACCACATCTATTATGATTTCTTTTTCCTTTTACCCCTATTGATGATCTTATCTTATCTTGGCAATCTCTGGTATCTTATCAGATATTGCACAATAGTGGGAAAGGATCTTATCTGAAGAGACTTAGAAGTTTTCTCCCTTTCCTCAGACTCTTTTCCTCTTTCCTTAGACTTGCTGACATATGGAGATCCGATCTATGATACAGATCTCATCTAACCATATTGGTCAGCACTGCACATTATGTTCCCACATTCATCTCCGCCTCTTCTATTCTATGCCTCATGTAACACATGCTTTATTAATCTCTGTCTCTATTCTTGTTATCTCGGCTATGTCTTCTGATAAAACATTCAGATGTACTTATTGCTTCTCATGCACAGCCTAGCTAAGCTAGTGCCTCGATTTGGGTAGTTACACAGCCATGTACAGCCACAACCCATGCATATATAAACCCAAGGAACTTAGCTGGTAACCCCAGTTGTAACAGCTCATTACTTTCATGCTTCAGACTTAGAAGCAATGGCAAAGAACAGCATAGATGCCCAATCCAAACCCTTATGTCTTTGACAGGCTGGAAGACGTTATCTTATCTTATCACAGCAATCTCCAGTATCTTATCAGATATCACACGATTGTAAAGGACTTAACCATTTCTCCCTCTCTTTCTCCTTTCCTATGCTCTCGCTGACATATGGCAGATCTGATCTAAGATACAGATCTCATCTACCCATATTGGTCAGCATAGCCCCATTATGTTCTCATGTTCATCTCCGTCTCTCTTCCATTCTATGACTCATGTAACACATGCCTCTTTCATCTCTGTTATCTTGGCTATGTCTTTCTGATGGACTTTCTGATATACCTTATCGCTTCTCACGCACAGCCCAGATAAGCAGTGCCTCAATTAGGATAGTTACACAACATGTACACACAGTTCCCTATGATATATAAACCCAGGGAACTCGACTGGCTAAACCCCAGTCTTGTTAACTTGGATCTCACATCTAACCAGTGTGCTCTACCAGTGGGACTTCTGACAGTAGTCACTCCTCTCCATTGCTTACAAAGCACCCCTATGCTTTTGATAGGCTATCCCTCATTCTTATAAGGGCCAATGCCATATACCGTCCTTTGAAGTTAGAAGAAGTACATTGGTTATAGTCTCCACTAAATGTATCTAGTGCCTCTGCTATACCACAAAGTTCCAATCCTTTTCCTTCTGTCAAGTCTACCAGATACTCCATCTCCAGGAGGAGGATTGGTCCTTGCAACTCCTCATAGAAGTTGAGGGTGGGAAGGTTTCGGTGCTGTCTTTGCTGCACTTGTTCAACAAGGTCATTGATGGTTTGTGAAGCAAACCTACTCATCTATCTTCTGAGAGTACGGGCCTTTGATGTGGAGCAAGGGAGAGAGGGAGGTAGACTGGGGTACACCGTGTTAGGGCTTTCCCTTAGATAGCAAGTGAGGGTTTGGACTGAGTGAGCTACCTGGCTGCTTATCCGCTGTTTAGGTAAAAGTTCCAAGTGAACAAGACTGGGGTTACCAGCTGAGTTCCTTGGGTTTATATATGCATAGGATGAGGCTGTACATGGCTGTGTAACTACCCTAATCGAGGCACTGCTTATCTGGGCTGTGCATGAGAAGCGATAGGAACATCAGAAGAGTCCATCAGAAAGCATAGCCGAGATAATGAAAATAGAAAGCAGAGATTAATAAGGCATGTTTAGCATGAGGCATAGAATGGAAGAGACAGAGATAAGTGTGAGAACATAATGGTGCAGTGCTGACCAATATGGTTAGATGAGATTCTGTATCTTAGATTGGATCTGCCATATGTCAGCGATGAAATGAAAAAGCCAACTAGTGACTTTAAAGATGAAGAGAAGACTGAGTAATGAAGTTCAGGGCATTGACTTTAGAGGTCTGCACCACCAAGCTACTTTAACTGAGGAATTGTCCTCAGCAAAGTGTTACGAATCCATAAAAGTCTTGACGACTTGGACGTTTCTTTT